>JBBPBX010012654.1:0-53683 GCA_038048925.1 Garcialebias charrua | reverse complement strand
ATATATATATATATATATATATTAGGGATGTGCCGATCGATCGGTCACCGATCATAATCGGCCGATAATCATTAAAGCGTATGTGATCGGCTTTTGCCTTCAATTACCGATCACAGAGCTGAGCAGCAAGCCTGTGCAGCATTCAGTTTGTCCCCCACCCACCTTTCACCCCGCTCCTCCCCGCTCCTCCCTCCCGCTCAGTGGGTATAAATTGCGCATGCGCGTAGAGGAAGCAGCTCGAAACAAACGTGTCTGCCGTCTGGAAGTTTTTCACCGTCTGTGAGAATGATTCGAAGTTTGAAAACTGCAAAACGTGCGACGAAAAATTACCTTGTGGAGGAAGTATGACGAAGTCTTTTAACACAACAAACCTAATTCGTCATTTAAAGACCAAGCACTTGGAAGAGTATGGTGAGTTTTCGAGACTCGCAGCAGAGAAGACACGCGGAGCAGCAGCATTCGGACGACAGCTAACGCAGCCCACACTTGCTAACACTCGCCCGTACGAGCGTGACGGGCAGAAAGCTAAACAAATAACCCGAAAAATCATCGAATTCATCGGGCTAGATGACCAGCCGTTCTCAGTGGTGGAAGACACCGGGTTCCGCCGACTGCTCTCTCACGTGGAGTCCCGCTACGTGCTACCGGGACGGAAATATTTTACAGACGTGGCCCTGCCAGAGCTCCACCAGACTGTTTACTCTCACGTCGAAAGTCTCCTTAAAGTAGCTGTCTCGTCCTCTGTGAGTTTCACAAGTGATATACTGTATGGAGCTCGGATGTCAGTCCTGTGTCGATGCTAAGTTTAACTGCTCACTGGATTGATCCAGATTTTAAACCTCATAAAGCTGTTCTTCATGCCCAGGAGTTTTCTGGCTCCCACACTGCCGTAGCGTTAGCATCCACATTTGAGAAAATGTTTCAGACATGGAATATTCCAAAGGACAAGATACACGTGATCCTAAGAGATAATGCCAGAAACATGGTGAAAGCTATGACAGACTCTGGATTACCAAGTTTAGGGTGTATGGCACACACCCTGCAGCTGGCCATTCATGACGCAGTGCTGTCGCAGCGCAGTATAAATGACATTATTGCTAAAGGGAGATGCATTGTGGGGCACTTCAGACACTCTCCATTAGCATATGCAAGACTACAAAGTGTACAAAAACAACTGGGCCAGCCCACCAAAAGACTGCAGCAAGATGTGAGCACAAGGTGGAATAGCACCTATTATATGCTCCAAAGTCTCCTTGAGCAAAAACGAGCATTACGTGTTTATGAGTCTGACTTTGAGCTACCTGCTACCTTTATATCTTCACAATGGGAATTGATTGAAAATATAATAACACTCCTGGAACCTTTTGAAGAGCTGACAAAAGAAATATGCTCATCCAAAGCCTCTGCTTCTGATGTCATACCATCTGTCATTGTTTTAAAGCGTATCCTGACCAAAGATGCTGTTACAGATCAAGGTAGGACTTTGAGATTTATTTTTAGTAATGAAAAGTGCATTATAAATTGAATTCATTTTTATTATTATTATTAAGGTGTGAAGACAACGAAGGCCACACTGCTGGAATCTGTCACCAAAAGATCTGCTGACATTGAAGATGAGCCCCTCTACAGTTTGGCAACACTCATCGACTCAAGGTTAGAACATAAATAAATTCCCAAATAATGTTTTTAAAAAATAGTACATATACATTTTTTAATAAAAATGTATGTGTATTTTATTAAAACATTATTTTATTAATCTTTTTATTCTGAAGTGGCCAGAAACAAGGAGTTTTGTTAAAAGTTATTATTCTCCTCTTCCCCATTCAAGGTACAAAGACAGACTTTTTTCTGAAGGACTCAAGACCAAAACACAAAGACTGCTTCTTGGTCTGTTGACAGAAGCTGCTGAAAGGAACGCAAACGAAACACCTGAAGCTGCCAACACAGGGGAGCCAGTAGCGAAAGTTCCACGAGCAGGATCGTTGTCTTCTATGTTTGGAGAAATCATGGCAGAAGAAAACATGCAGCAGGATCACGCAGACGGTGCATCACCATCAGAGATGATTATCTACCTCGCAGAGCCACCCATCTCTAGAAGTGTATCACCATTGGAATACTGGAACATTAATAAGATACGGTTTCCTGAACTTGCTAGAGTAGCAAGAGCTTACCTGTCTGCACCCTGCACAAGCGTGGAGAGTGAGCGCTTATTCAGTGCTGCATCCAACATTGTGGATGAACACAGGAATAGACTCATGACTGAAAAAGCTGAGATGCTCCTGTTTATTAAGAAGAATCTTCCAGCAATGCTTATTACCAACTCATAAGGAGGACTTCTGATTCTTAATACCGTGTTCACCATTGTTAAGGTCTTTAAGACCATATGTTCTTTAAAGCTGCACTATGTAACTTTCTAGTGCAGTGTGTAACTTTTCTAAAAAAATAATTTAAACATATTTCTTCACTCTGTCACTATCTACTGACAGACTGATGTTAGACAAAGTAATCTCTGAAAAAAACTATAGTCCCCTTGCTGCTCTATCAGCATTTATAAAAACACTAAAAACACAGTAAAGGACGGGTCAATCTGTGTTTGTAGTGTTTTTATAAATGCTGATAGAGAAGCAAGGGGACTAGTTTTTTCAGAAATTACTTTGTCTAACATCAGTCTGTCAGTAGATAGTGACAGAGTGAAGAAATATGTTTATGTTTATTAAATTTGTTCATTTTTTTACAAAAGAAACACAATACAAGACAATCCCATTAATGATACGTACACAATGTAAAAAAAATGAAAGGTAGCAGAAAGAAGAATAAATCTTATTATATCTGCCCCTTTTTTCAAACAATCAGATTAAACAATAATAATCTTTCACCAGTAGTACAAAATGACTAACTCTTTCTAATTTTCTAATACTAATACATAACTAATAATTGATACAAAACACATTAATAATCTTCCACCAGTAGTACAGAGTGACTAACTCTTTCTAATTTTCTAATACTAATGCATAGCTAATAATTAATACAATACACGTTATGCTAATTCATATATATTTTTTCAACAAATTCCTTTTGATCATTTTCTTAAATGTAAACAGTGACTTGGCATTTTTAACTACATTCTCCAAGCCATTCCATAATCTAATTCCCTGGATTGAGGTAGAACGTCCCTTCAAACTAGTTCTGAATTGTGGTTTTACAAACATCTCTGTCCCCTTAAGATTATAACAACTTTGTCTTTTAACAAAATTCATTTGGATATTTAAAGGTAATTCGTTATTCTGAGCCCTATACATAATTGATAAAATATTATAATCAACCAAATCATGGAACTTCAATAATTTCAGTTGATAAAATAATGTACTGGATGGATGACAGTAATGTTTTCTAGTGATAATTCTTACAGCTCTTTTCTGTAATACAAAAATAGGCTTTGTGATTGTTTTACACGCTTTCCCCCAAACATCAATACAATAGATTAAGTGTGGAACAATGATTGTGTTATACAACAAATACAGAGCTTTATCATTCAATAGGTCTCTGACCTTGTATAGTACTGCAATCGATTTAGCTATTTTTATTCTTACAGAATTTATGTGTTGTTTCCATGTCAGTTTGTCATCAATAATAACACCCAAAAACTTCACCTCACTCACTCTACAAATCTCAACACCCTCAATTTTGAGTGGAACATCAACAGTTTTCTTTTTATTATGTTTATGTTTATTAAATTTGTTCATTTTTTTACAGAAGAAACAATACAAGACAATCTCATTAAATGATAGTGTACAAAATGTAAAAAAATGAAAGGTAGCAGAAAGAAGAACAAATCTTATTATATCTGCCCCTTACTTACAACAATCAGATTAAACAATAATCAGCCATGTGAACAATAATAATCTTCAACCAACTTTTTCAACAATCAGTTTTAACAATAGTAATCTTCAACCAACAGTACAAAATGACTAACTCTTTTTAATTTTCTAATTGATACAATACACATTACGCTATTTCATATATTTTTTTAACACATTTGTTTTGATCATTTTTTTAAATGTAAACATTGACTTGGCATTTTTAACTACATTCTCCAAGCCATTCCATAATCTAATTCCCTGGATTGAGGTAGAACGTCCCTTCAAACTAGTTCTGAATTGTGGTTTTACAAACAACTCTGTCCCCTTAAGATTATAACAACTTTGTCTTTTAACAAAGTGCATTTGGATATTTAAAGGTAATGCATTATTTTGAGCTCTATACATAACTGATAAGATATTATAGTCTACCAAATCATGGAACTTCAATAACTTTAGGTGATAGAATAATGTACTTGATGGATGACGATAATGCTTTCTAGTGATAATTCTTACAGCTCTTTTCTGTAATACAAAAATAGGTTTTGTGATTGTTTTACACGCATTCCCCCAAACATCAATGCAATAGATTAAGTGTGGAACAATGATTGTGTTATACAACAAATATAGAGCTTTATCATTTAATAGGTCTCTGACTTTGTACAGTACTGCAATCGATTTAGCTATTTTTATTCTTACAGAATTTATGTGTTGTTTCCATGTCAGTTTGTCATCAATGATAACACCCAAAAACTTCACCTCACTCACTCTACAAATCTCAACATCCTCAATTTTGAGTGGAACATCAACAGTTTTCTTTTTATTACCGAATATCATGTAATTAGTTTTTTCTAGATTTAATGATAATTTATTTATTTTAAACCAAGTTTGTATCTTGACAAATTCTGTCTTTATCAATTCCAACATTTGTTCTATATCTTCACCTAAACAGAAAAAAGTGGTATCATCAGCAAAAAGTACACATTTAAGGAGTCCTGACACATTTACCAAGTCATTCACATATAAAATAAAAAGCTTTGGTCCAAGTACAGAGCCTTGGGGAACTCCACATGTGATATTACAGAGGTCAGATCTTACATCATTTATTTGTACAAATTGTTTCCTATCTTTTAAGTAGCTAGATACCCACTGTAATGCTGGTCCTCTAATACCATATTTGTTCAGCTTTTCTAGGAGAATGGTGTGATCAATAGTATCGAATGCTTTTTTTAAATCAACAAAAATACTGATACAATGTTGTTTTTGATCGACAGCAGTAGTTATTTGTTCCATTAATTCCATGAGAGCCATTGATGTAGAGTTTTTTGATCTAAACCCATACTGACTGTTGCTTAGAATATTTTGTTTATCTATAAATTGGTCTAGTCTGTTTACAAATAGTTTTTCAAGAATTTTTGAAAACTGTGGTAATAAGGATATAGGTCTATAATTGTTGAATACACATTTATCACCATTTTTAAAAAGAGGAACAACCTTAGCTACTTTCATATTATCTGGAAATATTCCTGTTGAAAATGATAAGTTACATATGTATGTGAACGGCTCAATAACATGGCTCATTATGTCCTTCACAAACATCATATCCATGTCCACCCAGTCTTTCGATCTCTTGTCTGTAAGATGTTTTACTACATTCATTATTTCCTCTTTGTTAGTTCCATTTAGAAAAATACTATTTGCACAACCTGTAATTGAGTGGGTCACATTTTTATCTACTTTTGGTATCTTAGCTGCAAGGCTTGATCCAACATTCACAAAATATTGATTAAATTCATTTACAATTTCATTTTCATCATGAATTTCATCGTTGTCTTTTACAAAATATTTTGAAATACCAGTTTTTGCTTTATGATTCTTCAGGACACTATTCATTACTCGCCATGTTGCTTTCATATCACCATTACTTTTATCTAATAATTTACTATAATATTCTTTCTTATGTTTCCTTATAATCCCTACTAATTTATTTTTATACTTTTTATATTTTTCTTCAGCGCTCTGACTTCGCAATTTCAAGAAACATGAATACAAATAATTCTTTTTTTTAACAAGCATTTCTCAACCCTTTTGTCATCCATGGTTGATCAATCGTATTTCTCTTTGTGTAATTTGTTTGCACACAATTCTTTTCGTACAGAGCTTCCAGGATATTCATAAACTCATCATATGCTCTGTTCGCATCATCAACATACACATTATTCCAGTCTTGTTTATCTAGATCCTCTTTCAGTTTTTCCAAAACTTTTTTTGACGTGTTTATGATCTTTTTCTTCATTGCGACTGCTTTTGTGATGCTTTGATCATTTTTATAGATTGTGAAAACTGGTAAATGATCACTTAGATCGGTCGTTAAGATACCACTTATCACGTCCCCATTTGTTATATTTGTGAAAATATTATCAATTATTGTGGCACTATGAGTTGTAATTCTTGTTGGCTTTGATATCACTGGATACATATTTAAACTGTACATTGAGTTTATAAATGTGCTTATGTTATTTGAATCTGTTTTATTTCCCATATCAATGTTAAAGTCTCCACACAAAAAAACATTTTTATTAAAACTCTTCTCCATTAGCTCCAAGATTTTATCCGTGAATATTTCTATATTTGCTCCTGGTGATCTATATACACAACTTATTATTATGTTTTTATCATTTTTGTTTATTATTTCTATTGTTATCATTTCCATAATATTATCAACTGTTATTGACATTTCATTATTTAATTTACATTTTATTTCATTATTGACAAACAGAGCGACTCCACCACCTCTTTTATTATTTCTGTTCATATGATATAATTCATACCCCTCGACGTGAATATTACTTGTGTTATCATCATTGAGCCATGTCTCTGACAGCGCTATTATTGTAAAAGTTCTATTTAATTGTTTTAAGTAATCTGTTATTTTGGATATGTTTGCATTTATACTTCTGCTATTAAAGTGAATAATGGAGAGAACTCCTTTTGATATATTGATGTCATTAAACTGCTCTTCATTATAATATTCGCTATCTTTTATTACAGGGAAAAAATTTGCATCAATCACATTTTCAACATTATATATTTTAGGTTCTGAGTCTTCGTATGTTGTCATGTTCTAATGTATTTGTTCATTTCACTGTATATTTTATCCATTTTGTGTGAGTTGTTTCATTGATTTGTAATTTTCATCTCTTGAATTCATCCAGATCCGTCAGTTCTTTTATCATTTTAGGCTGAGACCCTTCCTTTGCTTTGATAAAGACGTATCCATTTCTAGTCCATGTTGATGCTATTTTTTTTTCTTTGTTTTTTAACCACCTTCAGAAGTCATTTTGTTTCAAACATTAATTAATACATGTTAACTCAAATGTCTCATTAAGTGTCATCTATGTGATCAAAACATGTAACCCTTCTTTCTCTTTTGATAAGATAAGATTTCTGGTTTCACCAAATAGATATTACTTTGTAATATACAAAACGAATAGCCTAAAATCAACTCTAGACAGGCAATGAACAAAAATATTATTAGAGCAAATTTATTTGTAAAAATATAGAATGGAGTTCTTTAAATTGAACTTGAGCTCACTTCAGATCATGTATGCTTCCTCCACTGCAGCTGCATGTATGGAGACGTGCGTGTCTCCTGATAAGCAAATCGATCCATCTATTATCTTTACCTGCTTCTTCCTTTTTGGGTCACTGCATGCTGGTGCTCATGTCCAGTCTTCACAGAGGCAGGTACACCCTGGACAGATCTCAAGTCCATTTCAACTGGCGAGTCAGCTGATGCTTACAAAGGTCACAGGTGTCCATCTGAGCTCAACGTGGCGTTTTCTTTAAACCGGCTGGTCGGACCTGCCTCCTCCTCAACAAGTAGCTTAACACCATTTTAAATTGTGCATTCTTATTTAGTTTTCTTTGTGATATGATTCGTAAAAATGCATAATAGAAGTCCGAGCCCACGTGCGCAATTATTGTGCAATGCGGCAGCAGCAGTGATCTCTTCACAACTGCGGTTCTCTTCTTTCTTTATGCTGGTGAAGATTCTCAGTCATCTAGGACATGATAAAATCAGAACAAGCGCTCAATACAAAAACAACTGGACTTTATTTGTTGCAGAAAACGTTTCACCCTTTATCCAAAGGGCTTTTTTCAATTCAAAGGAGCAGCTGTGTGATATGAGGGGCCGTGTAGGACTTAAACTATTTTCCTCTCTCACACACACATGTATTGCCTCTCATTCACTATAGTATTACTGCACACACACACATGTATTGCCTCTCATTCACTATAGTATTACTGCACATACACACACATTTTCTGCTTGCCTCTCATGCAGTATAGTATTATTCTCTCACACACACATGTATTGCCTCTCATTCACTATAGTATTACTGCACATACACACACATTTTCTGCTTGCCTCTCATTCAGTATAGTATTATTCTCACACACACACATGTATTGCCTCTCATTCACAATTGTATTAGTTCACAAACACTAGCACACACATGCATTGCCTCTCATTCACAATAGTATTATTGTACACACACACACACACACACACATTTTCTGCTTACACACACACATTTTCCGCTTATTGCCTCTCATTCAGTATAGTATTATTGCCTCTCATTCAGTATAGTATTATTCTCACACACACACACATGTATTGCCTCTCATTCACAATAGTATTAGTTCACAAACACACGCACACACATGTATTGCCTCTCATTCACAATAGTATTAGGTCACATACACATTTTTTGTCTCTCTTTGGTCGTGTGTGTGTGTGCGCGCGCATGTGTGTGTGTGCGAGAGAACATACTAGTATGTATGAGAAGAAGGACGTGTGTGTGTGTTGAGTGCATTTTGTCCCGGAAGAGGCGGGGCATAATTTCAAGATCTGATCGCGCATGCGTGAGAGCTGAGGCGGCAGTAGCAGCAGGAAGTTACAGCCAAACACCATGAGCTCCAGAGAAGATTCTGCCAAAATTTTAAATAGTATTTTGTCACCAACGGATGCAACAAGTAGTGGGACGTGCGTCTTAAACGAAAGAGCTCCTGTGAGCGCCCGCAGCGATTCTGTTGATACAGAATTCTCTGTTTCTTGTGCTGGACCAGCTAGCGGCTAGCTGCTAGCCGAAGTTCAACAGTGTCACCTGGAAATCAAGGTAAACTACTTCTACACAGTAAAGAGTTTGTTTTCTGAATATATAGTGTGCATTTTATTAACCATATCTCAGGAATCCGTGTACGGTTCGTTCTTTGGTTTTTCCGTTTCAGAATAAAATACTGTATACGTTTTGTTGACGTAGTTATACAGGTGTTGTGCCGAAAATTGCACCTCTTCGGTAAAACGCACCCGCGTTAAGGAGTTTCAGGGCACTTTCAGTATTTCGTAAAAAATTCAAAGTGCTAAATCAACTCCTGGGTTTTATAACTGTCAGAGACATGTCAGAGACAACACATTTAATGCACTGTATTTTGACACAACTGACATTTTTACGCCACAAAAAAAGTCAGTGTAATCAGTTGGTATTTCAAACGTGAAATAAAGAAACATCTTTGGAATTTATTTTTCTGCCAGAAAGGCCCACCCGGTGCACAAATTTACCATATACTGTATTAAAAGTTGTTCATGTTTTAAACAACTAGAAATAATGATTGTAATAACAAAAAATGTAGCGTTTTGTTTCTCCAATTCAGTTTTAAAACAAAACCCCCGATTATTGCATTTTCCTAGTTTAATTTCGATGTGGGGAAAAAAAATAAAATAAATAATAATACAGGGACTCTCAGGTCCCGACCTAGCTTTACTGTTGTTTACACACATATAATTGCAAGTATTACTCTGATGCTCTTGTTGTTCTGTGACAGGAACGAGTTTGGGAGGGGTCTTGCAGTTCCACGTTTCCATGCCCAGCAGTGTTTGACCTTGGTGTACTAACAGGAGAAGAAGGTAATGTGTTTTTTTGGTCTTCTCTTAACGCCAAAAATACACTACATGCGTTCCGGCTCCGCCCCGCTCCGGTCCGACCTCCGCAGCAAATACGCACCCATTATAATCAATGACATAATTTACACTGGCTCCGCACAATTTAAGAGACCTGACACCTTTACCAAGTCGTTTACATACAATATAAATAACATAGGTCCAAGAATCGAGCCCTGTGGTACTCCACATGTAATTTCGCAGAGATTTGATCGTACGTCATCTATATGCACATACTGCTTTCTATTTTTTAAATAACTAGAAACCCACTGAAGTGCTCGTCCTCGAATACCATATCTGGTCAGTTTATCAGTAAGGATGGTATGATCAATTGTGTCAAAAGCTTTTCTTAAATCAATAAACAGACTTATACAGTGTTGTTTTTTGTCGATGGCTGTGGTGATTTTTTCGGTTAATTCAGTTAGGGCCATGGATGTGGAATGTTTGGATCTAAATCCGTATTGGCTATCACTCAATATGTGATTTTTGGTAAGAAATTTTCCCAATCGATTTGCAAAAAGTTTTTCTAAAATTTTGGAGAATTGTGGTAATAACGATATTGGTCTATAATTTTCAAAAGCACTTTTGTCACCATTTTTAAAGATAGGGATAACCTTTGCTATCTTCATGTTATCTGGGAATATACCCTCTGATAGGGACAGATTACATATATAAGTAAAGGTTCTATTACTTGAGTTATTATGGATTTAACAACCGCCATATCCATATCAATCCAGTCCCTAGATCTCTTTTCTGAAAAATTATCAACCACCTTCAATATTTCGTCTTTATTAATTTTGTGAAGAAACATTGTTTCAACACAACCATCGACTTGATATTTCACATTTACGTCAACTTGTGGAATATTGTTGGCAAGGTCTGGTCCCACGTTCACAAAGTAGTTATTAAATTAGTTTGCAATAGAATCTGCATCATTTATATCAATATTGTTTTTCTTAAAATACTGTGGCAAGCTGGATTTGGTGTTTTGTTTATTCAAAACACTATTTAGTACTTTCCAAGTACCTTTCATATCTCCATTTGTTTTATGTAAGAGTCCACTATAGTAATCCTTTTTTGTTTCTTTATAATTGCTAGTAGTTTATTCTTATATTTTTTTGTATTTATATTCCATCTCTGGAGTCCTGCATTTTAGAAAACAAGAATACAGGTAATTCTTTTTTTTTACAAGCATTTCTTAGACCTGTCGTCATCCATGGTTGGTCCATGGTACGTTTCCTCATATTGGTATTTAGTACACAATTTTTTTTGTACAAGCCATTCAAGATGTTTATAAACTCATCATATGATTTATTAACATCTGTTACATATACCTCATTCCATTCTTGGTTAATTAAATCAACCTTTAATCTATCCAAAGCTTTTTTTGATGTATTTATTATTGTTTTTTTAACTGCTTTTTTATGAGTTTGTTTTGTTTTACAGGCTTCTTTATTGTAAATTGTGAAAATTGGTAAATGATCACTCATGTCAGCTAACATAATACCACTATTTAAGTTATCCTTTGATAAATTTGTGAAAATATTGTCAATTATTGTAGAACTATACGTTGTTATCCTAGTAGGGTTTAATATCAATGGAAATAAGTTAAAACTATACATTGAATTTATAAATTCAGTAATGTTATCTGAATTTGCCTTGTTTCCCAGGTCAATATTGAAGTCACCACACAGAAAGATAGGTTTGTTACTATTTTTAGCTAGTAACTCCGTGATTTTTTCAGTAAAACATTCAATATTTGAACCAGGCGATAGATAAGCACAGCTTATTGTGAGGTTTTTGTCATCTCATTTACAATTTCAATAGTTATTATTTCCATCAAATTATCCACCACTAAGGACATATCACTTTTTAATCTACATTTTAGGGCATTACTAACAAATAAGGCAACCCCACCACCTTTTTTCTTAATTCTATTCATGTAAAATAATTTGTATCCCTCTATATGAGCAATATTTATGTTATCATCGGTTAACCATGTTTCTGATAATGCAATTATTGTGAAAGTTTTATTGAAGTTGTTTAAATAACCTGTTATCTTGGTTATATTGGCATTCAAACTTCTGTAATTGAAATGAATAATTGAAAGACCATCATTTGTGATTGTCATGTCATTAAACTGATTTGGAGTTATGAATTTGATTTCAGATGAAGCTGGAAATAAATTTTTATCTGTTTCATCTTCAATATTATAAATTTTAAATTCTGATTTCTCAGATTCTATCATAATTTGTGTATATCTTCATCATAATCTTTATTATGTAGATGTTGTTTTGAATTGTTACTGGATCAAGATTAATCAACTCCATCTTAGTTCTAAATATTTTCCAAGTCAATTAAGTCTTTCACTATTTTTGGTTGTGATCCATCATGCACTTTAATCCATATTCTGCCATTTTTCGTCCATGTGGAAACAATTTTGTTTTGCCTTTTTAATTGTCTTGCTTCCCTTGCAATCATTCCATTATTTTTTTTTGTCAGATGTTCATTTATGTATACATTCGTTCCTTTTAATTTTTTGGCTTGCATAATTATTTTATTTCGTATCTTTCTTAAAATCAACCTAACCATAATTACTGGCTTGGATGTTCCTTTTTTACTAGGAAGAGTGTGACATATGGAAATGTCCTCGTCAGCTATATTGATGTCTTTGTCCTGCAGGAACGACACCACCTGTTCTTCAAGAGTTCTCATTTCTTGGGGTGATGAGTCTTCAGTTATCTCCTTGTTTGCTGTTACCTTGGAATATAATCGATTTTTGATTTCCAGTCCAGTTATTATTATATTTTCTTGTCTTGAATTTTGTTCTAAGACATCGATTTTTTCCTCTAATTCGATAATTTTTTTATCCTTAAGACTCAGTTGCGATTTCAGTTGTTTTATTTCATCAACCAAGCTCGTGAGGAGCTTCTGCTGCTCCTTCTGCTGTGATGTTATCTTCACGAGTTCGGAGCTCATGAAATTTAATGATTTCTTAATGTCATCAACATCTCCTGAGTTAGTTTCACTAAGAGCTTGTTTGTCTCTTCTTAATTTACCAGCCATATTTCAGCAAGGTGCCTCTTACCGAGGTGAATGAATCAGCTTACAGCTAACAGTCGCACACACTGATGGAGGGACAGCCAAGCTCGACAAACCCACCTCCGCCACGGCCGTGTAGAGCAGGTCCAACCGCAGGAGAACGTCCTCGCAGCAGTTGCACTACCGCCACTCCCTTTGCTCGATGGAGCTAGTTTAACAGTTTCCTTAGTTTCCTCAACAAGTAAATTAACACAATTTTATATTGTGGTTTCTTATTATTTGTGTTGTATGATTCATCAAAATGCATCAAAACCCGAGACCGGGCAGCCGCACATTAAGTACGAACACATACACATTATGGCCCGCCAAGCTGAATACGGGTCGGCCGACGGGGCTCCAGGTTCAGGTTAGAAATTACAGCTCTACCGCAGTAGGGTAGAGTCCTTTATAGGTAAAATAGGTAATGTGATTAATCTGTATCATGTAATATTAATGCATTAATCTGTTTAGATTAAGCATGTGTTAACATTGACACCTATAATATATATATATATATATATTTATATATAAAATCACCGCGTGAATCTCATCCACCCATGGGGCCCTGCCACTGAGGAGCTTTTTAACCACCTCGTTTAACTCGGCACCAGAGATTGGTAACTTGGAAATACCACAGCAGAAACAACTTATTTCAGTGTGATCATGATTAAAAAATAAAAAAAACAGTAACTGAAAATTCAAAGAAACGTTCATTACAAAAACAACAGGACTTTATTTGTAACAGATGTTTCGCTCTTCATCCGAGGAGTGAAATGTCTTTGTTACAAATAAAGTCCAGTTGTTTTTGTATTGAAAATTTTTTGTATTTATCATGTCCTGGATGTCTGAGAATCTTCACCAGAATGACTGAAAATATATATTTGTAGAAAAATTTTCTGTCAAACATGTCAGATCACATCAGTTACATTAACACATCTTAAATTAACCAGATTTAGTAAAATGTTTGGAACCATATTACTGTAATCCCTCGCTACTTCGCACTGTGTTTTTCACAGACTCACTCTGTCCTGGTTCCCTTTCAGTCATGTTCTCTCGGTGCAACATATGCTATGGGAATTGCGTCTCAAATTAAAAGAAAAAGGATTCTGGAAGGACTCGCTCGCCTTATCTCAGACATGCCTCCAAAGAAAGGAAAGCAAAAGACAAGACTTCCGAGGAAAAGCAGCAGGACAGCGAGCCCAACATTGCACGCTTGTCCTAGCTGATGTAGTTTCTCCCTCGCAGCGACGGACATCCATGAGGCCTGTCCCGTCTGCTTGGGAATGTTACACGCAAAAATGGCTCTGGATGCCACCGACTTTTGCCCACACTGCAGTCAGATGCTGGAGGTGGTGCTGCGGCACCGGGTTGACCTCGTCGCCAAGGCCATGGGCGCCCTAGCTGTGCCAGCGGATCCAGACACCACCGAGCCCTTCACTTCCACGTCAGAGCTCGAGAACATGGCTCTGCACGACAGCACACAAGTCGAATGGGGTGACAGCCCTGATGTGCTGGCTCCTATGGTGGACTTAACAGTCAAATTCGACACTCGAGGCATGATGAACGAGGACGAGATCTCGATTTCAGCCTCAGGCAAATTTTCCACGGAGGACGCAGACGTCGAATACGAGGAACAGGGAGAAGACCTCTCCCAAACCCTGGTACCTGTGCTCCCGGAAACTGACTTTTCCATCCCTGCTCTGTTCGACCTGTGTCACAGAGCAACGGATGCGCTGCACATCCCATGGCCAGAGCCTTCGCCTCGTCAACAGGTCACGATGTTGGCAGGAAACTATTTTTTACTCAAAGCAGTGGGCCGCCACGAGACAAAGGATGCCCGTGTTCCCGGACTTCCTCACAGAACTAACTCGCAACTGGCCTCAGCCCAGAGCTCCCATGCTCTACCACTCTCGTAGCTCCTCGACGTGGATGGGATGGATGAGGTGGGAATAGCCAACGTGCCTCAAATTGAGGACACACTGGCGTCTAACCTGGCTCCCAAGTCATCCGGGACAAAACCAACTCTTCCCAGCAAAGCCTGTCGAGCTTCAGCTTCTCTGCTCGAGAAATGCTACAGAGCTCAGGGACTCGTGGCGCGCGCCATGAACGCATCCGCGTTAAAGCAGACTTACCTGGCTGAAAAACTGCAACAGCTCCAGGTAACGATGGACAAGCAAGCTGCGGCTGACTTGCTGGATGAAGCCCGCAGGGCAACAGACTTCGTGTTCCGCATGATGGGAACAGCCGCTGTTACTCAAGGCAGAGGCATGAAGGAAGTGGTCATCGCAATACACCATTTTTGGATGACTTTAACTGATCTCCCCGAGAGACAAAAGGTGCCTTTTCTCTACCACTCGATAGAACCGACGGGATTGTTTGGGAAAGCTTTGGATCAAATTCAGACCAAGCTGGACCAAAGGCGCAAACAGGCTGAAGCGCTCCGGGTGGGCATTCCCAGGAGAAACTTTGCCCTCCCTAGGGACTCTGCTGGAGGTAGACCTGCGCAGCCTCGACACCGTTCGGCAACGTGTGCCCCACCGCAAAAACGGCCGGCGTATGAGGACGAGCACCGGCAGAGCCCACCGCCGGGCCAACCTCGGACTGAACACGCATGGAGCAAAAACAGGTTTGTCCCCCGCCAGGCGGTCAGACACAGGGCCTCCTCGGTGAACCGGGACACCAGACAAAAGCGTGCCTGATGAACCAGGTTCACGTCTTGACTTTACACGATCACCCATCCACGTGTTATAGGAAATGATCTCTTCATGTCCAGACTTTATTTGTAGCACAGTACAAAAAGCTGGTAACTCTGTTGCATGCACAAATCATGTTTTTCCTGCTGTGAGTGACATAAAGTCATATATGTCATTACACATAAGCACGAATAAAGCTAAAAAAACAGCCTCTCTCTGTTTTATTGACTCTAAAAACAAAAACAAAAACAAACAACAACAACAACAACAACAAAACACAAATAACTTCAGTAGAACAGGTCCCTCTGGCCTGCCAGCCATCATAAAGGGAGGGGGCCGTCTCGCCCCCTCCCTCACGGCTCACGAGGTGCTAGCCTAATCAATGAGCCTCAGCAGGATGCCTCTGCTCCGTCTGTAGCGGACAGGCACAGAGGCGTCTGCAAGCAGGCCCCCCACCCTCATGGAGACAGGTGAGGGGGGTCACGTGCTCCAGCCCCCGCTCCATTGTGAACGACGGGGCGGTCAATACACTAACCAAGCAAACACGTGACATGTCCGCGCCTCAGGGATGCGCGCCGACAGAATCTAACGACGGGGGGGCCACGGCAGAAGCCCACAGGCAACCACAAGCTTCACACGTTCACAAAGGCAATTGTGATCAAACTGCTGTGTGTGTAAACAAATCAGGGCTGAATCAGATTCCTCTTCCTGTTATTCGAAGGGAACTGGGCTCTCTATCACCAAACAATTTAAAGTCTGCCAAGCACAAAGAATCATCTCCACGTTCTCACGTTGCAGCTGTTCCCTTATCATTAATGGGCGACACTCAATGTCCAAGCACTGATCCGGCAGCACGTGACCTTTCTCACTGTGCTGGTTCAGCTCTGCTCTTAAACAATATTCCCCTAACGTGTGAAACACAGACCCTGTGTGGATTGTCTGGCTCCAACGCTCTGTTAAGGCCAAGGACCAGTAAACTAGACCCATCCATTGGGGTCAGGAGATCTGCTTGTTTACAAAACTCGCAGCTTCTCAGTCCCATGACCCCAAACAAGGAGAGAAAAAACAGACATTCTGCTCCACTTCTGTCTAATAAGGACGACAGGTTGCATCTGCCCTCGATCACTCTCGATCAGAGCAGCCTGGTAGCACATCAGCAAAAAGGCCTTCTCCCCAACTTGGTTGACCCCCAGGGGATCACAGCATCCAGGGCCCTTGGAGGGGAACTGGATACACCAACTGCTCTTCTTCAAGGTCAAACTATGTCACCAAAAGAAGCAGTCTCGCCACTTAGGCTGGCAGCTGTTAAAAATTTCAGCTTGTTGGCAGAAAAGAACAAGCTGATTGAGAAAGGTTGAGAAAGGAATTAAAGTAAAACAGACACATAACAAAATTCACAGCAGAAGTGTTGATTGAGCTGTTCTGACCTGCAAGTGTTACACAGAAATATGGACAAAGACAAACAAGAAACACAAGTACAACAACCCCAAGAGTCCTGGCTGCTTTGATCTCTGACTTCTTAACAGTCATTTTCCCTGGAATTTTGTGTTTGATAGCTGCATTTTGAGTGTGAATGGCCTGAGCCTGAGACAAAACCACAATAAAGACTCTCATATACAGAACTATGACAACAGTAATGGGAATAACAAAAGTAAAACAAAGACCAGAAACTTGTTTTTCAAAGTCGATATTAAACACACATTCTCCAAAACAAGTATTAAATCTGCCTAGATGTTGCAAGTTATCTTTGAATATAACAATAGCATAACAGATTGTCGAGGTCCAACACAGTGAAACACAAACATGAACTTTCTTTGTAGTAACTTTGCTGGTGTAGAGAAGAGGATCACAAATGGCTACATAGCGATCAATTGAAATGAGCACCATGTTTCCTATTGAGACAGATATTATAATTATGTCTAAAAACACAATCAGAACACACATTAGATCACCAAAATACCAACAACCATCTAAAAGCAAAATTGGAAATAAAAAAGGAGGCCAACAAAAAAATCTGAGACAGCCAGAGAGAGCATGAGGAAGTTGGTTGGGGTGTGAAGCTGCCTGCAGATAAAAAAGAGAAATTTTTATCCTCAAATTATATTATTTATTTTAATTCAGGTAAGTAAACTTCATTTTGAACATACTCACTCAAAATGTTTTAATCAACCTTACATCCTTTCATATCTTTTTGTACAATAATTTTTGAAAGGTTTCTAGTTATCAGCTATGATGAAAGAAGTGAAATCTGAACCTGAAGTGTGAGACAGAGATTATAACCAGTAAATTTAAAAATGCAGTCATCAAAGAGATTAAGGATAAAATTATATAGGCAGGAAATAAATGAGAGGGAGAAAACTTTGGTTTTCTGCAAGAGATGTTGAGAAGGTGAGGAAAGCAGAGATCTTCTTCCATTGTCAGAGCAAAGAGGAGCTCTGCTGAGTTCTGACAGCATTCAGGCTAAAACTAAGATGCTACTTTGTATAAATCATCCATCTGTTTTTGACCTACTCTAACCCTCCTCCAATTTGAGTTCCCAGGGACCTACGTCAGAATACTGTTTGTAGATTACTGCTCTGCCTTCATCACCATCATCACTGATACCCTGGTGAGGAAGCTGTCAGATCTGGCCTTACTTGTTACCATCTTTATGAAAGACTTCCTCACTGACTGGCAACATGTTGTAAAGAATGGTCAACCCTGATATGATCTGTGGTTTGTATTAGACCTATACGTGCAGGCACACTAAGGAGACTCTGAGGTAAAAAAATATATACTTTCTATTTATTTATCAAGACAAATCAACAGCTGATCGGACAGCAAAGCTTAACGGAGGAACGAAATGACGGAAGAGAACATGAAAGGCCAGGAAGCATAAGAATCTAAACAGAACAAAAACAGATTCCCACAGTACCCCCCAGTCAAGAGGTGGAAACTGACTTCCCAAATTAAACTATATATAACTTGTAACAAAGTTTAAGTCAGGTCCTCTGGACAGAGTAAAAAAAAAAGTTAAAACATTTCATTAAGGGATTTCTGGGTTTTGCCTTCCACAGCTAATTAACGTCAACTCACTCCACCTGCTGCTGCTCTGAAGAGAACTGCCTGATGGTGTATTTAAGCTCCTGCCAGACACATCTTCAGTGCTGGGACATCATCTACAAAATGTTATTTCCAGTAAAGCCAACTAACCTCATGTTACTGATGGTTCTCACCAACTGTGATTCCTCCTGGACCTTCCGTGCTTGCCTCTTCAAGTCATCCGGCCTCATCTCTCCACTGGGCTCCACCTGTAGATCAACAGTGTCCCTTCAACAACCATCTTCAAACAAATCACAACTGGGTCAACCTGCTCCTCTCTCTGCCGCCATTTACTTCAAAACTGGATCTCCTGCAAAACCCAGGACCTCTCCTCTTCTCTCCTTCTCGGCCTTCACCTTCAACACAAACAGTAAGAAGTTATTCTCTATTTACAGGATTCAGTATTCTAAAATACAACCAAAACCCATTCTCACCTTATCCTCCTCTCCCTTGCAGTTGCGACGACACCATTTCACCTGTAAATAATTTTCACTTACCTTTTGCACTCCTGCCTCCGTCTTTACTGAATCAATCTGCTTACTGCGGGTTAATGTTGATACAAACCTTATAGCCTGCCTAAATAAAGGTTGAATGAAGAGTATGTCCTAGCCAATGGACCCCCAAGCAAGAATAGAAAGTAAAGACTCAGATAGGACCAAAAGAAAAAACTGACCCTCTCAACTGAACTTTACAGCGGATTCTTATTCAGTATCAAACAACCCAGGACAATATACGGTAGCTGGGTGGTATGGTGTTCTCTCTCCAAAAGGAAATGGTGGCCCAAGCTTAATCTTTGACTCAGTCTACCCGTCTTGAACCCACGGTTAAGACTAACAGTCCATACCCTAAGTAACCTGACGTTTAACCATCAGAAATGTTCGAAGGCAAATGTGTTGGCTTTGTCCTTCAGTGTAACTTGGCATTCAATCGTGCACCTATTCGTCAGATTCTGCCCACATAACATGTGTTGTTAGTGCTTTAATAGGAGAAGCGCTCCAGTGAGCACATGCTTACATTCGAAAACTCCCCATCGAGACTCTGACGTTTGCCACCTTCCTGAAAGATTTTCTTTGGGTCTTCGACCATCCCTTACAGTAGTAGGAGGTAGCCTACAAACTTTTCACCTTACGACATTGGAAAGAGACGTGTCCAAATTCGCCGTCCACTTCTGTGTCATCGCTGAGAAGTCAGGTTGGGGTGAGATAGCGTTACTCAGTGCTTTCATAATGCTTTAAACAAACAGATTAAAGATCAACTGGTCACCCGTGACATCCCCTCGTATTTGGATGATGTTGTCTCCTTAGCAATTTGAATCGACAGTAGGGTTCGCGAGAACCTCTTAGAAAATGACTACAACTCCCGCAAATGCCTCCTTCCCAGAAGTAATGTTTCCGCTCCTGCGGACCCAAGTCTGAACCTGAGCCAATGCAGATTGATAGGACTCGGCTTTCCCCCAAGGAACGTCAGCGCAAACTCACGACCAACGCCTGCATTTACTGTGGGAAGAAAGACCATGTAATCACTGCCTGCAAATTACGGGATAATGAATGATCCACATTAAACTCTCTGGTTTGCATTATGTCTCAGTTGTACGGCTGAATAAATAAAAAGAGTTTGGTCATGTTTTTGCAGCCTGTTCTTCAGAGGGATCTTTGATGATGATACTGCTGAGGGAAAATGAACTCAGAGGAGAAAGCTTAGCTCTTACTTGTTTATTTTAATGCTTTTGAACAAATATAAAAGAGGGGATATAAAGCATAGCGTGAATGCAGCTTTCTCTGCTTCTTCAGTTTTGTGTTTTTCTGGTGCACCCTATGGGAGCTTTACATAACGTCCAGCTGAAGCCATCATGAAAACTTCCAAAAAAACGTTTGATTTTAAAGTAATCTGGACCCCCTTTATTTTTTTATTTCTTACTTCTACACTTGCGTGTCTTGTAAAATGCTGCCTCGCTCATTCAGTATGAGACGTTCACCTGCGATGGGTTTTAAAACCTGTTCCAAGTCCCTCCTGTTGTGAACTTTCAATGGCTACAGCAGACTGAATTTCTGACACCCACCTCCTACTTTCAGACCCCACTTTCTCTCCGTGTCCTCCTTCAGCTCCCCCATGATTATAAATAGATCCCAATTAGCTCCTCCAGCCATTGTTAATCAAGAAGGGACTGCACTCCCAAGACTTTATACATTAAAGCTTGTGCAAAAAGTCAGAAGAGGAGCAAATTCCCTCTGCTTCAATTTCTTTATTTTTTTTCCCTTCTTCTGCAGAGCGGAAATTAATTTTTTTAGTATTTTATCAGGTTTAAAATGATTCCACGGTGCAATCAGTTCCTGTCATGGTTAGATGGGAATGAAAGGTCAACTAGACCCAGCCTGAAGGTCGCTCAGATCTGACGTGAAGACAAAACATCTGGCGTGAAGGTAATTTCTAGTCCACTTCATCAATCACATATTTTGAACTACTCATTCATTTACTCCTCAGTAAATTCTGAGTAACTTAGTTTAGCAGCTTTAAATCATGTAATTTCCCCTAATACAGTATATTACATTTAACCCCCAAAATTGCACAATTCAAAAGTTTCTTTAAAGAGGAAGGAAACAGATCAGAGCCATAAAGTGGCTTTACCGCCATATTTTTTCATAATACAAATCTATCAATGTGGTAATTTACTGTAATAACTCCCACCAACCTTTTCACCCGATAGTCCTAAACTGTACATAATTCAGCTGTGCAAGGTTTGAAACAAGTTCACATGCACAAAGCAGAAGTATGATGGTTTTGTACATATATGTGGTTGTTTTGTGTGCCAACAGAGTGTGCTGCTTGCAGACCAATTACGCCTGCAGTTGTTAGATTTGCATTTGTGTTGATTGTTCGAGCTCCTGCTCTCACCCTCAATGAGCTTGGGCTGATCTCTGCTAATATCTGAAGCCAAAGCTTCTCATTGTGTTTTTCTGGTTCATTACAATAAATGCAAATCAGACTTGGAGCTGTGTTGCTCGTGTAGCAGGTAAATATAATGGACGAGGATGGACGCTTTCCCTCCTACTTTGCTTTTTCTCTTGTGATTCCTATCGGAGCCTCTCCCTACATATCCTCTGAACTATAAATTATGGATCTGGTCAGCTGTCTCTCAACGCAACTGATAAAATTTTCTCAACAAGAAGGAGAAAGAGAGCCCTCATGCCCTGAAGGGACACTCACAGCTGGATTCACTATGGATTCCTGGGGAGAGTGGAAGACGGTGTGTCTGTCTGTATTGTCAGTTGAGGATGTTGAAGACCTGTACATCATTGGGTTTATGAAAACAGGATTTCTGCTTTTTGGAGTCTGTGATTACCTGGTTTATCTACAAATGCAAAAAATGTCGGCAGCTGTTCTGGAAAACTGCCCGGCTTGAACGAAGGAATGTACCGAGCAGTAAGCTCTCAGACTCAGATGCTGTATGAGCTGAATCATAAGCTGGACGTGATTTCTGAGAATCACAGGCCACTTGCTGCTCCTGGGACTCACTGGTGTTAAGGAATCGACCTTGGAGACTTGCTCAGTCCGGCAGTGTGACCACAAAATTTGGTTGTTTGGAATCGTCACCGAGACGTACCAGCAGAACTTTGAAGGCAAACATGGAAATCAAGCAGAGTCTGCCTGACCCACAATAATGGTGTTATCTAAATTTGGCTTCCCCACTCTATCTTGATTTTGCCAGCTATCTCAAACTTCTCCTGTTTGTTTTTGGTGTCAAGTTAGGTGGATGAAAAGAGGTATTGAGGTCAGACTGCACATGTCTGGTGGAGATGGACATTTAATATCAAGCAGTCTTACTGAATGAATGATCAATAAAAATAGTTTTATGGGTGTGTTGATTAGAATAAAGACTGTATGTCTGTATGTCAATGTGCCGAAACAATCTAATTTTATTATGATATTTTTGTTAGCAAAAGTTTCTTTCTAATTTATTTTGTGATCAAAGAAGTATTCATTAAGTGATTGTAACAGTTAGAGCTGGATTTCACTTTTAATTGTTAAGTCAAGTGATTTTAGAAGAAAGGTTTTTATACATCTCTCTTCGTAAGTTTTTTTTTCACGTTTAGGATTAGTAGAGCAAAGTTCAAAGTGGAGAAACTGTCACTTGATGCAAGTCACAGGAAACAGCCGTGTGGTTAAGGTGATGTCCGGATATGAGGATGTTATGCAAAGCACCTGTCATGAGCTTACAACACAAGCAGAAGTACACAGTTTAGACAGCTGAGCAAGTAAAAAAAAAAGGAGACAACATTTTGAACTGTTGAAAAGTCTTCAAAATGGTTGACAGGTCTTCTAAATGGATGTTAGATCAGAAACAAGCCAATCAGAGGCAAGGGATGAGTCTAGAAAGACAAAGATAGCAGACGGAAGTTGGTCAGTCATTTCGGGCAGAGATGGAACACGGTTGTCAAGCCCTGAAGACTTGGATCAGATCTGAAGATTGAAGGGAGAAGATCTTGACTGCAGATGAGCTGAAAAACAACAACAAAAGATTGCAACAAAAAAAACCCAAAGCAATGAAGAAACCGCTCAGCAGTACATGATCACCCTTCAAGAAGACTGACCCCCAGATAACTGAACAAGTCTCTGATTGGAATTAATTACATTTGATGACCGTTTTCAACAAAGGCTGTGGGAATTATTCTCCTTTTTCCTGGAAAACCAACCAAATCATCGGATATGTGGTAGGAACATTTTAGGGACAGCACAGTTAGGGCATAGGCCATTTCCAGATTGGTGCATCCACACCTAAAGGAATTTGGAGTTTCACCTATTCTTGATTTTTATTTCATTCATTATACTGCTTTTTTTAACGCATTTGCTTGCACTGCTGCTGAATTTTTGAAAGCTACGAATGTAACCTTTTGCAAATTTATGATTAAAAACACAAAGCATGAAAATCTTAGAGTGTTGGACTCATTTTCCCGATGGCATCTGAATGATACACACTCTTCGTTGAACTTATCCAGGAAGTGTGCTTGGTTCTGAGATTTTTGGAGGTTTTGAACAGTTACTTACCGGTAGTTTGATTCTTGAACAGCATCCCCACATGGTCAACTTGTCTGAAAATTACCAGGTCTTGTACCAATTGCAAGACGTTAAATAGAGGAAGAGCAGCCATAATGCAGGATACCTTATGGTAAACTTTGGGGTCACTGCTGCTTGACTCTAAGAGCTGTGAGGTGAAATAGGGGTGCGTCCTGCAAATTAAGATTGGTGCCTGGTCGAATCTTTCTCGAACCCAGTCTAACAGGACCTGACCGTAGTATTGTTTGGGTAATACTCAGAAGTCTAGGGGGGGTCCAATTACCGGTAAGACCAGGGCTGGAGGGGTGTTAAACACACCCCATCACTCACCTCCCGAGGACATCTGTTGGTCTGTGACAGAGTTGAGCCGGCTGATAGACACTGTGCCATCTTTATCAGGACTATTGGACTTTCTGGAAGTCCTTGGACAACTCACTGCCCTCATCGGCTTCCTCATGCATAAATGTATTATGACGTCATTATGTCTGCTGTTTATGTGCAAGGTATTTTATTTCAACTCTCACACTGTGCCCCGGCCAGGACATAGTGCAAGATAAAAAACTTTTTTTACCTCCCTTCCACCTCGTGTTTCCTCTTTTCCTTATCTTTGTCTGTTTGTCTGCCTAAACCAGGTCTCGCTTATAAATGAGTCTCCGAGGCTCAATGTGATTAATCTGGTAATAAAGGTTGAATTAATGAAAACTGGAAGGATGGATGGATTGGGCCTGACATGTCTATTAGCAGGACATAAACAAAAATTTACTTTCACAGCATTGATGATTTTTGCTCATTACGGTACATAAATTGTATTATGGACATGTTAACAAGGACAGATATTTGATTTATTTTATCACATGAAAGTTTTAAGAGCATTCATGCATTAAACCACTTGCTGCTTTTACTTTGTTTGATTTAAACCATAAACATTTCAGTTTATAAAGAGCCTAATGCTTTTGCTTTTTTTTGTTCCATAAATCCGCTTTCAACTAATTCTGTCTGTTTCATGTGACCAAATCAAATAAAACCTTCAAACATTTTCTGTCCAAATGTCAATTTGTGCATTTAATCAGACAAAAATTAAACTAATTATGGATAATAAATTAAAGTTCGCTTTCATACATAATGATGGTACAGGGAACCCCCGACCTACGAACGAGTTTGGGACCTAAGAACCGTTCGCAGCTCGATCCGTTCGTAGGTAGGGGGTGAAAATTATATTAAAAAAAAAAATTATTCATTCATTCATTCATTCAACCTTTATTTATCATGCTAACGGAGCGCGCGCACACATTTAAGCATGTAAAGTAGTGTACTGTAATGTTAAACATTGCTATTCACATTTACAGAATAAATAAAAATATATTTTCTTACTTTGAGATGGTCAAAGCCGACATAGGTTGCCATGCGTTGATTGTTTTCGGGCCAAGCAGCGCGGGGGCCGGCAAGCCACCGCAGCTGCTCCAGACCTGTGTTAGCTAGCTGGCTAGCTTCTGCTAGCCAAGCCATGAGCTAGTGTTGGAGCGGCGGCGCGATCAATCTGCAGCTGCTGCTCCAGCCGCTGCTCCAGCCTGAGACGTCCACAGAGCTATTCCAGCTAGTAATTAATCCATATGATGCGATCCTGGTCACCAGTGTTCAAAAGGCCGGCTCCCGTGTTAGCTCCAGTGTTAGCTCTGGAGCTAGCCAGGCCGGAGGTGTAGCCAGGCCGGCCGGAGGTGTTCGCACGGCGGCCTGGCACGATCGGCGATAAATCCGCTGCTGCTTGAGACATCCACAAAGTTCACAGAGACGTTTCCAGCTAGTAATTAATCCATATGAAGCCATCCTGGTCACCAGTCTTCGTCCGGCTCTCGGCAGCTAACCTAAGATGGCGTCCGGTGTTCTACATTAATTTGTGACCGGAGACCCCAGTGACTGAACCTAAAATAGCGTCCGGTGTTCTACATTAATTTGTGACCGTGTAAACTGAAGACCTACTTCCTGTTGCCCAAGATTGCTCAAAAATTGCTCAAAAATGATCAGAAATGATCTTTTTTATCATAATTATTATTTATAAAGCCTTTAAAACAACCAGAGCTGCAACAAAGTGATGTACACATGAAATTAAGAACATTTAAACACAAAAAAAAAAAAAAATTTTTTTTTTTTTTTTTAAATTCATATTTTTATTAAATATGATATGTTCGTAGGTCCCGTGGTTCGCAGGTCGATGGGGTCGTAGGTCGGGGGTTACCTGTAACTGGATTTAAAAGCGTGTGTTTTTATTAGCTCAATATTTTCTACATACAAAAGCCTTTATGTGTGATTTATGTGTAACAAAAGTGGGTAAATTTATGGCTGTGCTGAGAACCAACATAGATTGAATTAGTAAAATATCTTTTCTTCTGCAGACAAAGAGCTCAGCAGCATCTGGTTTCATGTTTCTTGACTTCTCTATTATGTTATCATTTGTTCAGCTGCTGTCTTGTTATTCTGGAAATGCTTTTTACCCTTTACATCCTGAGCACCTTTAGAGCTCCATCTCTGAAATACAAACAGGAAGAAATAAATATTAGGCGGTGTAAGCTTGAAATCATGATGTTCCCATCATTTTAGTGTCTAACAATGTATTTTAGATGCAGGCAGACAGGTTTTTTTTTTGTGTGCATCATTTCTGCATGATTGCATTTTCTTGTGTTATACTAGCATTCAAAACCAATGGTTTGAAGGTAATGATTGTTATATTGCATATTTGAAAAGAAGTCACATTACCACAGGAAAAAAACTATAAAAAATTTGTTTGGAGGAATATCTTTGCAAATCTGCTGCATTTCAAGATGCTACACCCACAAGGACTTGAACGTGTAACAAAATGTAAGTCATTACCCTAAAAAAAGGTCTGTTTTATCTCCAAGTCATGGCATTTCTTTGTTGAAAATGATTCTGCTAATAGCTAAAGGGCATCAATTACTATTAACAACCAGAAGAGTTCCTGCAGCGTTTACCCACTCGCTGTGTAATTAGGCTGTTTTGCTGAAAAGACATTTTTAATATATCACACTTGTCTGCTTATAGTTTTAAAAACTTAAAGAATAAATTTACATTTAATTATATTTGCAGAATGGTGGGAAAACATGCATATATTTAAGGATACCCCTCATACTTAAACCTCAGCACTCACAGAATGTGTGTTGCGGGACAAAAAGCTCCATTTAAATAAAGTAATTAAAAAAAAGTTTTGCCTCCCTGAACTTTACAAATTTTCTTTTAGAACTGGATTTGGAGCTGGGATTATTCATCATGTTCCACGTTAATGGACCACACACATTTTCCAATTGTGGAAAAGTGACTCACAAAGTGGAAACAGTTTATTACTTGAAAAGCAAATGAGCAATGGTTTTAAAAAGGCAGAGGAAAGAGGCTCACCCAGAGTGATTTTTTTCATGGTGAATAATGAGAAATTGGATGTGTTCTGTTGCCTGACTTGAATAACATGGAGTCACACTGCCCTCTGTCTGCTCTGTGAAAAAAAAAAAAACGGTGGAAATTCTTCAAATTAATAATAACGTTAAACCAACTTTTTTTTCTTCAAGCAAACAAAGTGGAAATATTTGATCAGTTTCAGGGTCCTGTGGTTCGTGTAGGCTCTTTAACATGTTTTTTTTTCTTTCTTCCTTCTTTTGGCTGCTCCTTCCTCAGAGGTCCCCACAGCAAACTATAAGTTGCTCAAAGATTTGACAATAGTTTTCACGCCAGACGCCTTTCCTGATGCAACCACAGACCACTGAGCTACCACAGCCACAGGGTGTGGAGCAGAGGGCTGTTATCTAGAGTGCCTGGGGGAGCAGATGGTGGGGGTCCAGAGTGGGGCAAATAAGGGTGGAAGCAGGTGTTTCATCTTTCCCACCCATATTTTGATGTTGTCGGTCCAGAGAGTTGAATCAGCGATCTTCTGAAATCTGGCCTTCTCTAACCTCCACCACTCCCTTTAACCCTTTTTCCTTCTTTATCACACTGATAATGAGGGAAAATGTAAATAATAAATGTTTAAAACTGACTTTAGTTAGGCTTAAAACATTCAGCTGGTCTCTATTCTGTCTCATCCCCCAACTCTCTACCCTCTCACATGGTTTCCACAGAATTCAACTCCCTGATGTCATATTTCAATGAAAAGATTATTTCAATTCATAAACACCTTGGACCAAATACTGCCCCCAGCATCCTTGTTGAACTCCCCCCTCCCTCCCTCCCTTTCTCTGTCTTCTCCCTCCCCTCTGCTGATGACATTGCTGACATTATCAGCAAGTCCAAGTCCTCATCCTGTCAACTTGACCCATTTCCCACAGTTCTTGTTAAATCCTGTCTCCCGTCTCTGCTCCCTATCATCACTAATATCATCCACTCCTCCCTAACCTCTGGCATTGTTCCCACAGCCTTCAAATCTGCTGCCATCACCCCCATCATCAAGAAACCAGGTCTTGACTTCACCAACTTCAGTAATCTTCGTCCGATCTCCAATCTGCCCTTCATCTCCAAGATTCTTGAAAAAACTGTTGCTAGTCAACTTCACTCTCACCTGTCCAACAACAACATTTATGAAGAGTTTCAATCTGGATTTCGCCCCCACCATAGCACCGAAACAGCTCTAGTAAAAATTACTAACGACCTTCTTCTTGCTGCTGACTCTGGTCTTCTGTCCATCCTCATTCTTCTTGATCTAAGTTCTGCCTTCGACACCATCTGTCATTCTATCCTCCTCAACAGACTAACCTCCATTGGCATCTCAGGTACCCCGTTAGACTGGTTCAACTCCTATCTCTCTGACCGCACTCAATTCATTCAGCTTAAATCCTTCCGCTCCCAGTCTTCCCCTGTCTCCACGGGTGTCCCCCAAGGCTCTGTCCTCGGACCCCTCCTCTTCATCATTTACCTCCTTCCTCTAGGTCACATCTTCCGCAAATACGGCGTCCATTTCCACTGTTATGCTGATGACACACAGCTCTACTTGTCATCAAAACCTAACTCCACCCACCCACCCTCCATCCTCACCGACTGTCTCAATGAGCTAAATCACTGGTTTTCTAACAATTTCCTTCAACTAAACAGTAACAAAACAGAAATCATTCTCGTCGGTACCAAAAACTCTATTTCAAAATCAGAACATCTTCTCGTCCCCCTTAACAACTCTCTGCTATCCCCCTCCCCTCAGGTCAAGAGCCTCTGTGTCATCCTCGACACCACTCTCTCCTTCACTTCACACATCAACAATATTACTCGGTCTGCCTATTTCCACCTCCGTAATATTAACCGTCTCCGTCCTTCTCTCACACCCCGCTCCACAGCCATCCTGGTGCACAGTCTTGTGACTTCCCGTATCGATTACTGCAACTCCCTTCTCTACGGCCTCCCCAACAAATCTCTCCACAAGTTACAGATGGTCCAGAACTCAGCTGCCCGTGTCATCACTCAAACCTCCTACTATAACCACATCACTCCTGTCCTGCAGCAGCTCCACTGGCTCCCGGTTAAATCACGCATCATCTTCAAAATTCTACTTCTCACGTTCAAATCTATCCACAACCTTGCCCCTCCTTATCTATCTGACCTCCTACAAATCTCCATCCCATCACGCTCTCTCAGATCCTCCTCTTCGCTACATCTCCATGTACCCTCTGCCCGCCTCTCCACCATGGGGAGCAGGGCCTTCACCTGCTCTGCCCCTCACCTCTGGAACGCTCTACCGCCAGACCTTCGAAACACCACCTCCCTTTCTCTGTTCAAGACAGCCCTGAAAACACATCTCTTTAGACTAGCTTATCATTAACTTTACTAAATGTATTTTTATTATTTTGTGTTTTATATTCTTTATTTATTTTATATTTCAATTTGTTACTGCTGATGTTTGAACTGTGTTTGTTTGTTTTCTTGCTGTGAAGTGTCCTTCACATGTGGGTGTCCTGAAAGGCGCTTTTAAATAAAATGATGATGATGATTATTATTATTATCAAATATGAAGTGTGATTGGATGTCATATTAAGACTGAAGTTGATGTCAACTGTTCACCAAACTGCTCCACCAGAACAAACAAGAAGCTGCTTTAATACAATATGACCCTCACTTCCACAACAACTAGAAGAATATGGAATAAATTTAACTTCCTGCTGGGCCTTCGTTTAATATTTCTTTAAAACAGGGCATCAAGAGTAACCCCCACCTCTTCCCTCTGTCATATATGAGCGAGGCTCTCATTGATTGTAATCAAAGTCTGGCGTTTTTACTGGAGCAACACTTTCTGCTGGTTTTGTATAAAATAAGCTCTTCGGGGTATGGTACAACTTCCAGTGCAGCTGCCTCGAACGTTTCAGGAGTAACTGGTTAGTGGTGTAAACACACACCCGCTTAAAGGTCATAACATAAGGTAAGGAACACCTGCTTGTCAATGTCAGGAAACATCACTGAGCAACAATGCATGGATCTTTGATGCTACACTGCTCTAAAATACTGGTGAAATATTTATTTTGCCATGTTCTTTCTATATATGATCAAAGATGATCTTTAATAACATCAAATGCTAAGAGCCTCAGGTGAAAATGTTTCCAAATGTAAATAAAGAAATTTGCTTTTATTCTTTCACTGACTTTCAATTCTCAAAGTTAAAAAAAAAAAAATCTTTGTCCAGTCATTTTAGATCTTGGAAAATAAGTTTCAATGTATACCTCTTCCTTATTTCAGTTATTTATTTACTATTTTTTAATGTACGGTAGTTCCCTTCAATACAATGGTATCTTTAAAAGAACAAAACTTTTTTCTTCTTCTTCTTCTTTTGGCTGCTCCCTTCATCAGGGGTCGCCAAGCGAACTAACTCACATGACGACTTGGCAGTTGTTTTTACACCGGATGTCCTTCTTGAAACAACCACACACCACTGAGCTACCACAGCCCTCTGTGTGGAGCAGAGAGCTAGGGTGCTCCAGGGAGCAGATGGTGGGGGTTAAGGGCCTTGTTCAAGGGCCCAGAGTGGAGCAAATGAAGGTGAAGGCGAGTGTTTCACCTTCCCCACCACATTTTGATGTTGCCAGCCTGGGGAGTTGAACCGGCGACCTTCCGATCACAGACCCACCTTCTACAGCCTCTGTGCCACCACTCCCTAAAATAACAAAACAATACTTTGTTTTAAAATAATAGATTACAACGGTTTTTAAGCAAATTATAAACAACAAAATACTTTTGACTTGTTTATTACCTTTTAAAATGAGACATAGTGCAAAACAATGAAAACAAGACAACAAAATGACAAAAATTAAAGCCAAGTCAAGCATTTAAATAAATTATTTTGAAAAATTTCAGCTACTGACTCACAAAATAAAAGAAAAAGATAAGTTTGAACCCAACCATTCATTCCTTTATTCAACCTTTTTTTATATACAGGTGAGTCTATGCTGAGTCTATGCTGACCGGTGCACACAAACATCTCTAAGCCAGTTAAATAAGGATATAATGAGAACACAAACTGCCCCAACAACCAAAACCAACTTTTATTTATTTGCAACTACAGGTTTTTTTTTCTCTCATATGGCAAAACTATTTAATTCTGAATCTTTTTTATTAGATCATATGGACATTTGACCATTTGCAACCATCAGAGGGAACCAGAGGAAATAACAAACTGGTTACAACACAGAGGATTTAAACATCAGGCCTTCTGTGTTGCTTGTTGTGATGTGCAATAAACAGTTCTGTTAAACTTACACTATCAGTTGACATGATGGCACGAGCTGTAATTATTATTAATTTTGTAAATGTAAAGGCTGTTGCTTGTAAATTAATAGTTAGGCTGTGTTTGTCTGGTCACCCTGCAGATGTTGGATGATAATACTAATAATAATAATCATCATAATTTTATTTAAAAGCGCCTTTCAGGACACCCAAGGACACTTAACAAACCAATACAGTGCAAACATTATCAGTGACAAATTGAAATATAAAACACATAAAGATTATAAAATGCAAAATAATAAAAATACATTTAGTAAAGTTAATGATAAGCTAGTCTAAAGAGATGTGTTTTCAGGGCTGTCTGTCCCTTTATCCCTTTTTCCTTCTTTATCATGCTGATAATGAGTGTGAACTACGTCACGTCATCATTTACATTATGATGTCTATCATGGTGCACTAAGATTCATAACTGGCTGTGATTATAATAATAATATAATATAATAATAATAATGTCACATTTGTCATCTGTGTATGTTTCCATACAAGACGAAATTAGTCTCTGCGTTTAACCCAACCACCACCAGGTGGGGCAGTGGGCAGCTATTGAAAGCGCCCGGGGGGCAATTTGGGGATGAGGTGTACCGCCCATAGACACCACAAGGTATGCCGTGACTGGGGATCGAACATGGGTCCTTTGGGTCCCAAGTCGGCTCCCCTGCCTCTACATCATCTTGGCCCCCTATACCCACCACTGCACCCTGTAAGGTTAACTGGACATCATTAACCTCATGCAGACTCTTTCATTGGTACATTTTCATCTTTAAATCACTTCTTGGTCTGCTGCCTTCATACATCTCCTCCTACATGTCTTTGCGTGAGTGCAGCTACAGCGTGCGCTCTCAGGACATGATTACCTGCAGTGTTCCGTCAGTGAGAACTAAGCTTGGCAAAAGGGCCTTCTCCTACTCCGCTCCTGCTTCCTGGAATATCTTACAAAAAGATCTGAAGATCTCGGCCTTGACTTCTCTAAATGGTTTTAAGAATCTGTTGGAATCCTGGCAAAAACCAATGCAGACATGTTCCTGTTTTTGATTTTCTACATCTGCCTTATAATCTGTTTGTTTTGCTACTTTGATATCTTTGTTTTAACTAGTAAAAAATTAAATCTGTATTTCTCTCTTATTCATTCATTCATTCAACCTTTATTTAGTCAGGTAAATCTTTTGAACCTCATGGGCTCATTTACGAAAGCGACCTGCTAAAACTAAAGAACAATGAACAGCAGTGATAGAATTTCATTAAACAATAAACAAACAAACAATAAACAATAGAAAACAAAAAGAGAGAAAAAAACAAAAGATTTTTTTTTTTTTTAACAAAGTATCAAAAAACTAGCAAAACATTATAAGGTAGACGTATAAAATCAAAGACAGGAACAAATCTGCATTGGTTTTTGCCAGGATTCCAACAGATTCTGAAAACCATTTAGAGAAGTCAAGGTCGAGAGCTTCAGATCTTTTTGTAAGATATTCCATGAAGCAGGAGCGGAGTAGGAGAAGGCCCTTTTTCCAAGTTCAGTCCTCACTGACGGAACACTGCAGGTAATCATGTCCTGAGAGCGCACGCTGTAGCTGCACTCACGCAAAGACATGTAGGAGGAGATGTATGAGGGCAGCAGACCAAGAAGTGATTTAAAGATGAAAATGTACCAGTGGAAGAGTCTGCGTGAGGTTAATGATGTCCAGTTAACCAGTGAATACAGGGTGCAGTGGTGGGTACGATAATCACAACCAGTTATGAATCTTAGTGCACCATGATAGACAACATCCAACATCCGCAGGGTGCTTGTAGGAGCTTCTATGATTCTTATGATTGTCTATTGTTGATTGTTCAAGGAAAATCTACTGTTGTTGTTGTCATCATTCTTTAGTTTGAAGCCAGGTCTCTCTTGTAAATGAGTCCTCGAGGCTCAATGAGATCAACCTGCCTAAATAAAGGTTGAATGAAAATTTACAAAAGTTTTTCCTCTTTTTTTGTTTTTAAACCAAAAATCCATTTAGACACAAACGCCTTGTCTCTCCACAGCCAGCAGGGGGCGCGCGCGACTTGGGGAAAACAACGAAGCAGGCTTCTGTTTATTTACATTGTTCAATCTAATTTTATTAGAAACTGGTCAGCTCGAGACCCAAGGAGCCCCTCAAAAAGTAAAATGATTGTACAATGCACGACACTCTGTCTGGCTCCATCTCATATTATGTACAGCCGCTGAAAGCCGACCCCTGGGGACTTTTTCTCTTTTTTTTAAAGTTAACCCCTGCATGCACAGTATGTCTGCCAGTGTGGAGGCTACATTACTTGCAGTGCAATGCCTGCTGTGTAATAAACGCGTGTGTTTGAAAGTACTGTAGAGAGGAAAAACTGAGGACGCGTCCACCGAGCTGAGGTCCATCTACTCGAGGTCTAAACGACCACCACCATGGCGTCATTTAAGTTAATCAGTCTTTGTTTATCTTATTAAACTGAGGAAGCCATGCTGTTGGGTTCGCTGCTGCTTTTAGAAACGTTTTGCGTGAGCTGAAGGAGCGCGGCAGTCCCTTCCAGACGAAGCTCAATCTCCAGTCCGCCTTTTCGCGCTCTCCGCAGCCATTATTTTATTTACTAAACGCTCGTATCACTCCGCCGGGTCAGAGAGTATTTTGAAGCAATAATTGCTCAACGGTTTTAAGGTGTTGTTTATTCGTTACGTCGTCGACGTCTGTGCGTTTATACGCATACCAAACTCTTGAAATTAACCCCCTTTTTGATAAATCACAGGATCTTAAAAACGTTCGTTTGATGCGGTTCTGCTCGGGGGGGAGGTGGGACTAGTTTTTTTGAAGAGCCCAAGGGGAGGGGGAGCTGTGCTTCGGTGCCACTTATCATTAGACATGGCCACCGTTATAGAGTCCACCGAAGCGTCATCTTCAACGTAATTTTATGATTCCTCTCAAAGATATTTCAGCTCGGTCCGTGTGACGGGCTGGCTGTTGTTTTCGGCGAGCTAATGTGTGTTTTGACGTGTTTTTGGAGCCGGTCGTCGCTGCGTGGCAGGCTGCTGGTTCCGAGAGAACTGGCCGCTTCAGCTCGTCGCAGCTGAAGAAAACACAAACCAGTTGCCAAGCCAGCGGTTTGTCTCTCCTTTCCCCAAGGATTTGAAGTTTCATTAACGGAGTGGTTGTTCGTGCAGACTTCACGTGGTTTTTTTTAAATTATTTTTTATTTAATGCGAATGCTATATTTTTTTCTGGGTGGCTAACAGCTAGCCGTGTGTGTGTGTGTGTACACCTCCCGAACTCGACAGCTGTCATTGGGAGAAAAGGAAAGTGAACCCCGCAAATGCCAGGGAAGCGGTTTCCTCTTGGGATTTACACGAACTGCTCCTCCGTCAAATGGGCAAAGTGGGGAGTAACATTGCAACGCTGGAACGTCACGATGAGCGCCTTGCGTTTGTGAGAACTGCGGTCTGGTTTCACTGGAGACAAGCTAGCTAGCTCGGTTAGCTTCGCTGGCTAGTTGATCAAAACGTTTCATCCCACCCAGTGTTTTGGGACATGAAGAGGATAATTCGCTGTCCATAGGGCCGGAAGGTGAGATGCTGTGTTAAACTGTGTTCACACTGGTTTGCTTTCTGTGTTTCACACCGTTTTTTGAAGTGTCTTGAGCCAACATTATCCTCCAGTGCGATGTTGGAGCAGGAGGGGGAATGTCTTTCGTGACTCAGACTATTAACCAAAAATATTTAGGCTTTTGTGACGTCTGCTTTAAACGATACAGTAAATTAACAGCCTTCGTGTTCGTTTAAATGTGAAAAGCCAAGCAGCAGTGAACGTGTAGTTTTAAAAAAAAAAAAATTTACTTCTGTGTTGGCATTGTAGTTCCTCGGATCAGTTCCGTTTCATTGAATAGACCGAGCCTTTGTGTGCTCCATTGCCCTGTACTCGGTTGAAGGTTGGTGATGCGGATGAAGGTGCCGTCATCTCCGCATTTTCATATATGTAGCTTTATATCAAATGGGAAACCGGACGCAGAAGCTTTAATTTGAAAAATTTTCTCTTGGGTGGCAGCTGTACGAGTCTACTGGTGGACCCCTCGGGAACCTGTTTGCTATGCGAGCCTCCTTTTTAAAAAAAGTTAAATCCACTCAAAACTGTGTGGAGTTAGGTGGCTGGGTATTAATTTCTCTCAGCGTTATGCCACTTGTAGTCGTTGACTGTGACTTTTAGTCTGAGTTCAACACAACAAGCTAACACGGTTAGCTGCTTTGTGCCCAAGCTTGGCTTAACAAAAGCTAAAGGCTAACATTAATTTGTACCCCTGGTGGTTGAGGCTGCCCAAAGGACCCAAAACACCCCCATGCATGAGCAGTCCATCATTTCTGCCCCTATAAAAAGTCTTAATCGAACCATTTTTGTGGATTCAGCTTGCATTCGTAGTTGTCAGATAGCACGACCACCTGTTTTCTTTTTTTTAACACTCACTAGTTGATTTTCTTTGGTATTTATTATGTATTCATCCAGTTTTCTGAAATATGTTGAACAAAAGTTTTTTGTAGGACTACTGTTTGTGTGCAGATATTTGTGACTGAAGGCAGAGAGAAGAAAATTTTAATTAATCCAGCAGTGAAAGATTGAAAGATGAATTGGACTGTGTTGCAGTACTTGAACTAATTTAACAAGCTCTCGTGGTCTTTAACAAAATACAAAGTGGAGACATTCATGTTTACAAGCCTGCTCTTTTCTCTTTTGTGCCTCGTTGTTTTGTCAGCTTTGAGCTTTAAAAGTTCAATTTAAATTGACTGATTAGTTCAGGTTCAACTAAAGTGATATAAAGAATGCAGGGTGAAAGCCAGCAGACATTTTCAAACTCTCAAAAAATGCACAATTTAAGTAAGTTTATAAGTGATAAGTAAGTTAAGCAATTTTCTGTCTAAATAATTTATTTGGTATCACTAGTCAGTGGTGTTTTCTATCAAACTGGTGTCTCATTTACTCACTGAAACCAAATGTCCCTAAAAAGCAGAGCTAATCGGAGGATCAAAGTCAAAAGTCAAAGTCAACTTTATTGTCAGAACTGCAATATGTACAGGACATACACAGGATTGAAATTGCGTTTCTTTCAGTCCCTCGGTGCAACAGTAACCATCTAAACACTAAACACTAAAACATTTAATAAACATAAGCATAAAATAGTAAAAGTGTAACACTGTCCTGAGTTTTTTCATAGTAGTATAAAAGTATGAAAATTTACACCAACACTGAAACACCAAACACCCCTAAAACACCAAACACCCAATGAACATAAGCATAAAATGAAATAATAAAAGTGTAATACTGTCCTGAGTTTTTTGCATAGTAGTATAAAAAGTATATCTATAAAATAAACTGAAGGTTCTAGCATTGACATTTGCAAAGAGTGGCACAGCAGCATATGAGTTAATGTACACAGTATATGTATGAGGTAGTTGATGTTGGTATATAGGCAAAGTGGCATATGCAGTAAGGCACATAAGGCACATTTGGCATCCTTAGATAAGGCTAGTCAGAGAATGCTGTATATGTATCAGCAGTAGTGTAGATATAAAAGTAGTGTAAATGTAAACAGTAGTAATAAATGTAAAGCAGTAGTAATAAATGTAAACAGTATTAATAAATGTAAACAGTGAATGTAAACAGTAGTATGACTATAGGCAGTAATGTAATACAAACATTAGTGCAAATATGAGAAGTAGTGCAAACTGAATGAGCACATGACCGAGAGTTTAGTGAATAACCCGTTTGATGACACAGAGTCCAGTGTTAAAAACTTTGTGTTGAGTGGTAATGTGTGAGAAAGTTTTTTGTGTTAAGGCAGTTCAAATGGGAGGGGAGGCAGAGCAGGCAGAGTGTTTAGTATTCTGACTGCCTGATGAACAGAGCTGTCTCTCAGTCTGCTGGTACTGTATGTACTGGATGGATGTACTGTACATGTATTATATCAACTATTACGTAGGGAGATGAAGGTGCTACAACTATGGTAGCTTACTGTACCCCACAGTGGACTAGAGATGAGACGTTCACAAACAATTTGAATCTTTTGAACAGTTCTTTACAACGAACTGAGTCGCAGACGTTTGTGAGCTGAACTTTGTTGGATTTTTTTTTCCTCTTTATGATTTCTTTATGTTGTCCTCCTCAAATACAGACACACACTCCATCTTCGCTTTTCCACTAAGACCAAGGAGAACAGGCAAAGGGGAGGAGTGCAGCAGCTCAGGAGGGGGGAGGGGTTGCATGTGTGACGAGACACGTGGTACGGCTCTGAAGTCACGACATATAGCTGTAGGGGGATGTCACTACTGTTCGAAATTAAACCGCTCATGTTCGGGCTGCTGTTGATACGATGTGTTGTTTTACATTATTAGTGTTTAGCATATACCTTGGATCTTTTGGAGTACTGTTTGGCGTTCGTTAAGCTTAGATCCTTATATACTTATACTGTATACTTAATATACTTGTATTTTTTTATACTTTATATTTTTGCTATTTTTGGGGGTAACTGGGACCCCAAGTACATAATTTTGTTCCACCTAATGTACCACATGCGATGTGAATGACAATGAACTTGAACTCTTTGAAACAAACTGATCTTCAAGATCTAGCTCCCTTCAAAGTATCTCATCTCTACAATGAACCTTTTTTATGGGTACCATTGCACCAGCGTAATACTTTCATACGTAGCTACCGGTATTTACGGTAACTATGATATAATATATAGAATTCCACTTTTTGATTACATTAATGCAAATGTGAAACAATTTCTCATGTTTTGTCAGATAATGAGGCTATAACCGTGTTTCCATCTATTTTCAATTAGAATTTTGAGTGAATTTTTGAAAATTCGCAAAAATGTAAATAAAAATTAATGTGAAGCAGAAGTGTTTCCATCAACTGGCTTGAAGCGCATCCACCAGGCCACGCAAAGCGGCATTACGCCAGACGTCAGCTTCATTACGTCAGCGTCATTACGTCAGCGTCATTACGTCAGACGTCAGTGTTACGCATGTCTACAGTAAACAGGAAGTAGCGGTTGAAAACAGGACCCGACCACACATCTCAGAAAAATGGAGAGAATATTTCAGGTATGTGTTGCTATCGGGCAAGTTGTATTTATTCTGTCATGCCAACTAGTTTTAGCAATGTTGCATGTTGTCCGGAGACGAAGTCACGTGACGTGAATGTTCGCTACGGCAGAACTGAGTCGGCAAATCTGTTTCCATCTCTCGTTTTGCGCATCGGCTCTGATTCGAAGACCCCAAAAACCACCTCAAGCGAGCGTATCAACTTTTTGGCGAATTTGAGGAGGTAAATTCGAATCTTGCCGTTTCCATTCACCTTTTCTGCTGCGATACTTCAAAATGCGCATCTAGAAACCTTGATGGAAACACGGCTTATGATCAGTGATGGCAACAAATTTACAACAAAAGTTGATTACCGGTAAAGGTCAAAAAAAAAAAAAAACAGGATTAGGCAGGAATCTATTCTAGACCAAGGGTGTCAAAGTCAAATACACGAGGGCCAAAAAAACAAATTTGCTACAAGCCAAGGGCCAGACTGGTTCAATGTTTATTATAAGGGGGTGATATAAGAATTGTTTTCTTCTTTCTGCACTCTTTTCATTCAGTGTTTTCTTTTTGATGAATTTGTTTTATTTTCTCTTTTAAATGAATTAAATAAAATATTAAATAGCTTTACATCTGCTAAGTTCATGGCATAAATCAACACAGACATGTTCCTGCTTTTAGTATTTTACATTGTTTTTTGTTTTGTTTTTTAATACAATTTTCTTATGATTTTTAACTAATATGCTTTTTTATGATTTTTTACTGTTGGCTGCAAGTATCAAGCTGTGAAATCCTTCATTTTCTAGATAGCTGTTGGTCATTAATTATGATGAAGTTTAGCAACTTCTCGGTAAACATTTGAACTCTGTGGCTTCAGCGGTGTTTTCTTGTTCAATCCAGGGCAGACGCTCTTATTTCGGTCAGCCGCTCTCAGCCTGTCCCTCCTATGAGACGGGCAGACGGTGGGTCGGACTGGACGCAGCTGGCCGCGGTCTGTCTCCCTGTTTCGGTTTGGCGAGAGTGGCGTCCCGCTGAAGCCCCGGAGCTCGAATGTCCAACGTAAAAAGAACTTGACCGCGGTTTAATGTGGTGCTCTACAGACCTTGCACGTTGCTGTCTTGTGGTGTTTAGTGTAAAATACTTCCACACAGCGGACATGTTGCGATGAAAAGTTGGCTAGCTGTTGGCTAAAGTGCTACTCACTCAGTCCTCGCTGTAGCTGGCTGCAAACTATGAAATGGATTTCCTGAAAGTGAGGCAGGTCTTATTACGCTGGGTTCATGAGACACGCCTCCGGATCGGATCCCCATCCCTACTACCGTTGCATTGTGGGGAATGTAGTGTAGGTGCGTGCAAAACACCAGCGGGCAGCCGTGGCCTGTGGGCCGGTTCAGTAATTAAATATCATCCAGGGGGCCATAGATAATTAATTTGCGGTCTGGATCTGGCCCGCGGGCCTTGACTTTGACATATGGGATTAACCAGTCTAAATAAAGGTTGAATGAATTGCAAAATACTGGCTTTGAGCATGCACGTATGTAAAAAGACCCATTCAGTATTTTTGTACAAGAATGTTATTCCATGAATTGTTTTGGCTTTTCTTAACTTCCAAAGGGTTAAATTAAAAATTTGAATTTAAACGTTGTTTTTTTTAAAAATACATTAAACTAATAGAATAAATAAATAAAAACCATTTAATTGGCCATTGTCTGACTTGATGTATTTGGCCATAGAAAATCTCATTGGTTGACCTTTTTTTTTTTTACTTTTTTTTGCTGTACATTGACCCCATTATTAGCCTTCAACGTAACATAAGTATGCTTGATTCATGTGATTTTTATTTGGTATACTGAACAATATGTTAAGTCGATTTTTTTTTTATGGTATTGCATGCACAATATGGTGTAGTGGCTAGGGAATCAGACTTGGGATCCGAAGGACCCAGGTTCAAACCCCGGCCACGGCACACCTTGGGGTGTCTATGAGTGCACACCTATTTTCCCCAGCTCCCCGGGCGCTGACCACGGCTGCTCACTGCACCACCTGGTGGTGGTTGGGTTAAATGCAGAGACCAATTTCGTCTGTCAAGTATGGGAAACATACACAGATGACAAAAATGTGATATTTATTTATTTATTTATTTATTTAAAAACACTGTGTGATATCCCTGTTTTAATACTGCCATGACTAGACATTTGTGCTAAACGACTGACTTCAGAGATGATATCAGGTGCAATAAACCCTTTTTTTTTTTTCTCACTTTCTTCTCCGTCATCAGTATTATCTAAACCCAGTGGGGGCTCAAAACTAGTGAGTCTGCTGGATTAACCAATTATTTATTTATTTATTATTATTGTGCAGAGCCTGAATTCATGGTGCTTGAAATATGATGATCTATGGTTTATGGCAGTCTGTTGCAATATTGATATTGCTCCCACCGATAATGTGATGAAGATAAATTTGACTTGTTTTGCAGCAACATAAAGTTCAGTATTATTCAGGTTGTGCTAATTAACCCCTGTCCTAAAATTCATATCTCCTGACCAACAGCTTCTATTAGAGCATTTTTTAACTAAAAGTTCGATTTGCATTAAACACAGAGGTGCACGATGAATCGGCCGGCTAATTTATTTGCTCCGATTTCCTTAATTTTGAGAAATCTGAAATCAGTCGATACTTGCATAAGAAACTGATTTTTTAATTTTTAATTTTAGTTTTAACAACAATTGTCTGAACTTCATTTATATTTCAGAGCAATACCTCATGGCCAGTTAAAACAAGTTTGTATTGTTTCTAGGATATTATTCAAGGTTATGTTTTTCAACAAGATTGGAAAATTGAAGGTGCATTGTGACCTTATAACACCTAACAGTGTTGCTTATAAAACAAAATCAGTATTGACCAAAATCGGAATTGGCAGGTCAGACTTTTTAAAAATCGGTGATCGGCCAGGCAACTGCAATCAGTGCACCCCTAAACACAACAGTGCATTCCGTTAAATTGCAAACAATTCTGCAAAGAGAGAAAACCCTTAATTTTTTTTAGTTTGATTTTCATGGCTCTTCCTGAAGCTCAGTCTTATTAGTTACTGATACTGCCATTTTGAACACATTTTTTTTGTGTGAGAAGTTTTGATTTATTTTTCTAAGCAAAATGTATCTTGATACGTCTGTAACAAATGCAGCATGTCAGCTGTTTGGTGCTCTTTGTTGTTTTATTTAAAAAAAGTGAGTTTTAGAGACCTTCGTTTTTTATTGCTGCATTTCAATGATTCTTTTTCAGGCTGACCCTGAAAAAGATCATAAAGTGATGCGTTACTGAATAAAGATTGTACTTTTTAAAAAACTTTTATTATTAGTGCTTTTTTGATTACCCTGGAAGTCAACCTTGATTTTAATAAACAAGTGGAAAAACCTTCAAGTTCTGCCAGCGTTGAACTTGGATATTTAATAACCGTTGAAGCATGTTTGTTTCAACTCGGATGGAGTTTTTAGATTTTCACGTCGGACTACATCACTGACTGATCACCAAGCGTGTCATTGTCCAAAACACCAGGTTTCACTGAGAGGTTTTTCTGCACAAACGTCACAGGTGAATGAAAATACGATAAAATTCACATAATTTCAGATTCATAAACTTGCATGGTAAAATCTTTTTTTAAAAATTATAGAAAATTAAGATGTTCTGCTCAAAAAAAAAGCTAATAAAAACAAATGGGTTTCCTTCAACAAAGCTTTGTCACCTGCAGTTTTAAGTCTGGATCTGAGAATGTCAAAAAGGATCTGGTTTATGGATCTCAGAGCTCTGGCTGGAGTTTGTTGGTGCAGAAGTTTGGACAACATAATAAATCTTAACTCGCAGGTGGACCAATACTTTTTTAGGGCTCCAATTTAATCCCAGTATCTGAATTTAAATATTTGCCAACACCGTTTTATAACAGAACATTTTGTTTGAACATGAATACAATGTTAAATTTGGTTTGGTAGGAGATAGACCAATTAAACGGCTGATATTGGCCACTTCTGAACATATTGGCTGTTCACACTTAATCAGTCATGAAACTGAAGGTGCAGCTGCTACAGCCATCTTAATGTAGCCCACAGTTTTTTAAGTAAGAATGCTGCTTTATATAGTATGGTATACGACATACGTAAGTGTCAGTTCTTCCAAAATTGTTAAAATGCATTTATTTCTGTTCAGCAGTTATTGTCAGTTAAATGAAAAAAAATACATTGACTAAAAATTGCAAATAAAATTGCTGTTGTTTATCAACCGTCGCCTGCCTTGATTTCTAAAGATCAGCATCCCTCATCGAAAATCTGACTGACCTCTTGTTCTGGTATTTAAGGTTAAAAGCACCACACAGGCACAGATATCTATACAGCTGTAATATTTGACTATATTTAAAATAATTAAGGCCCATTTACAATTTGTTTATGTCAAATACATTAAAACAGGAGAATGATCATCTGAAGCTGACATTCACATCTTTGCTAGCTGCAGTGTGGCTTTGTCTTTGCTACTCTGGACAGACTCAAAAGCAACAAAACAGTTTTGACATTTAATATAATTGTTTTAATAAACATGAAAAATATCTTCAAATGTTCAGATTAGACTCGAGAGGAGAAAAGCAGGCCTCTTACTACATCTGATGCCCAGGTAGCATGCTGACTTGGTGCTTTGACCACATCTGTGTGACTTTTTGGTCTGTGATGTCATTACCTTGCACTGCATCAAAGGTCTCATTAGTACTGTAGTACTGGTCTATGGATGGTGTGTTAATACTCCGACTGAAATAAAAATTAAAGATGATTCCACACCACATCCATCGCTATCTTGTTGAGCTCAAAGACGTGGCACAGGTCCCCACCTCTCACAACAGAGCTTCTGCTTCTGTCTTCAAGGAATGTTAGTCCATCCAGCTGGACTGCAGAGTCAGATATGTTGCTATAGAGCCAGGTTTCACTCATAACAAAAACATAAAAGTTGCTTAAATTGTGCTGCTTGTATGGTTGCAGCCATAAATGATCCATCCCATTGTACAGGGAGCTAATATTGATGAGGAAAACTGATGATATAGTCAGTCCCTACTAGGTTAGCTTGAACTTTGCCCTACTGGTCTTGTGCTCCTTTTTTTTTATCTTAGCCCACCGCCTTCTGTGCATTGTCACCTGGCTGCTGCCTCTGTCTTTTTCAGTAAAGCTCCTCCTCCATAACAGGAAGTCTGTATTCTTCCACAGACCGTTTAGGGTTCATCTTAATTTCCAACTTCAACTCAGTCATATCTGAATGTATGCAGATCAACTCTTACGCCAAATTTACACTACATGCGTTCCGGCTCCGCCCCGCTCCGACCTCCGCAGCAAATACGCACCCATTATAATCAATGAGAGCGTTTACACTGGCTCCGCACGGCGGCGGCGGCGAGCGGACGGCAGTCCTTTAAAATTAGAACAGATCCTATTTTTGCCGGATGCCGGAGCTGTGCCGGAGTCAACTTTTAAAGATTACGTCGCACCAACAGGAAAAGGAACGAGCACAACATCCGTATTTACAAAATAAAATCACCACGGGCGGACTAATCCTAGCTCTATACGGATTTATTTGTACAAAAATGCTGTCAAACTATCATTTATGACTACGCCAGTCTCTACTGTTGTTCTCCTTCTTCCACCGAATGAATTGTTTTGTTCTGACTTCCTTATTTATCACTTGATTTATCGCGCAATCTCGCAATTCCCGCGCATGCGTCTCGGAACGGCGCATCCAGGCGGACCGGAGCGGAGGTAGTGTTAACTGGACTTGAAATGCTCAGCTGCGACCTGCGGGGCTGAGCCGCAACGCATGTAGTGTAAATTTGTCGTTAGCCTTGTCTCTGGAGTGAGGAGCTGCTGTGTTTTTGTGTATCGCCATTGTTGAGCTACATAGTACCGTATTCGCCGTTGTAAAATACGCACCGGTGTTTAATATGCTTTGTCCAATTATTAACAATAAACGAGAAAAAAATGTACATAATACGCTTCGGTGTTTAATACGCGTTATCGCGACGTGTCAGCGCCTCATTTGCCCTGCTTAAAATGGCGGCGACAGAAGCGAGCGAGTACAAAGAACTTCACAAGGAAACACGGTAAAAACAATTATTTCTTTGCGAGAAAAATATATTTCTTAGCTGACTTTATAGCAGACGTGCTCCTGAGCTTAACGAAATGTTCAAATCAGCTGGATAAAAAAAAAAAACTTCGCCGAATTTTAGGCAGGCGGCTCGGACCGGACGCTTTGTTTCTTTAAATTTAGCTAAATAAACGCTTAAAAAATATATTTCTTAGCTGACTTTATAGAAGACGTGCTCCTGAGCTTAACGAAATGTTCAAATCAGCTGGATAAAAAAAAAACTTCGCCAAATTTTAGGCAGGCGGCTCGGACCGGACGCTTTGTTTCTTTAAATTTAGCTAAATAAACGCTTAAAAAATATATTTCTTACCTGACTATAGCAGACGGGCTCCTGAGCTGAACCAAATGTGAAATCAGCTGGATTTAAAAATCCGCGGTGTGGTTTATGAGTGGTATCTTGCAAACAAAAACAGCGAACCTCACAGCTAAGCTAAATGCAGCTACCGGTACACCCAGAGCAAGGGGCGGGCAGCGACAGAGTCAGTCCGACCAGAGGAGGCTGTTTTCGGACACATGAGCTAGAAACGTCTGGAAGTGGCCCTCCTCTTCCTCTTCGCTCTCTGAGTCCTCTGCTGGCTGCTGCCCACAGCGCCCGTATAGCGGCCGAAACTGGTACTGCACCATTTTTGCCAAAAATGAAAAACGAAGAATCAGAGCGAAAAATGGGTCTAAAAATATGGGAAAAAATCCATAAATAATACTCTTCGGTGTTTAATACGCAGGACATTCAAATGAGCAAAAAAAACGCGTATTATACACCGGCGAATACGGTATGTTTAATTTTTTTATCTTTTTTTTTAAAACTCGTCACTAAGGGTGTAACGATACACAAAACTCTCGAGACGAGACAAATTACAGAGTTCGCGAGAACTAGACGAGATTTTAATATTAGTTCAAGAAAACTTCAAAGATCGGTTTTATGCCGCAAAAAGGCTTTTATTCTGTTTTAACATGTATTACAAACTCAACTGATGTCTTCATTTTACTGATTGAATCTCCTTAGACCTTAGAACGTTCAACTTTGTTTAAAAAAATAGATATTCACGCAGGACTTTCCAAAAATTGAACATAAATATCCGCATCAGCACTGAATCTGCAGCCGTCACTCACCAGTGTTGCCAGATTGGGCGGTTCACCGCGATTTTCCTTCTGACTTTTGCGGGTAAAGAGTGCTTTGGGTGGGTGGGACTCTATCTGGCAACACCGGTCACACCGGTGTTTACACAAGTGTGTCTTTACATCCGGGGCAGCGTCGGCAGCGCCGGGACCCTCCATCAATGTAGAGGCGTCTGCGGCACCGGGACCCTCCATCAGTAGTTGGGGCGTCTTCTATAGCAACTTCATCCGGCGAAGCCATGCTGTCCGTGACGCTGACTTGCTAGGGGCTGCTAGCATTAGCGTCTCGCGAGACAACGTTACCTCTCAACGAGAGATATCGCGGGAGTTTAATATCGCGAGATCTCGTACAACGAGATCTCGTTACATGCCTACTCGTCACATCAATCAATCCAGCAAATAAAACATTAAACGTATGACTGGCTGAATTAAACTTCCATGTGTATTATTTTACATATTAAGAGTGGAAGTCATGTTAAGCTGGATTACTTTGTGTAAAAAATTAGGATTTGTGTTTAAAGTAAATTTAGTGAGCCATCTACAGTGTATGTTGAACTATTATGAATGTGTTACTGTGATGCGTTGTTTTCAAGAGCAGTTTATTCCATATTCTTTATACAAGGTTTAGCACAAGATTTGTTTAACAGTTTTCACATTGTATTGATTTTTGATGTTGCTTTGCTGACCTAAATTCTTTTCTTAAGCAAAATACTTGTGCTGGTGTTGACAAAATCCCAAATTTCTTCCGGAATTTAAAGTTGGCATTGCAGAGTGATTTAAAAAAAGTTGGTTATGGCTAGGGGTGCAGGAAAAAAAAAAATCGTTTTTTTTTTAAGAATCGAGATTCTTAGTCCTGGCGATTCAGAATCGATTCTAAAAGCCCCAAAATCTTTTTCTTTTTTTTTACACATTAAAACCCAAAAGATAAAGAGAATAAAACCATATCTCATACTATATGAAAGAATACATAAAATGAAAGGTGGCAGAAAGAAGAAGAAATCTGACCGGAACCAGTGACCTCCAGGACCCGATAAGGATAAAGCGGTTAAAGATGGATAGATGGCTTTTGTTGAAAAGATTTACCAAACAAATCTTTTAAACCAAATCCATCCATACACATTTGAAACATGGATGAATGCAACATGATGAGTTAAATGTTTATGCAATACAGTAGGCTGAAATCTTTGTTTACATTTGTATTTTGAATTATTTGTGATGGACTGGAGACATGTCCAGCTTGTCCCCTGCCTTTCGCACAGTGACTGCTGGATATAGGCACCAGTGACCTCCGGGACCCGATTAAAGCTGCTGCATTCTATTCATATACCCATCTGATCACAATTCAGGCTGCTGTATTTATACTGTATTATTTGACATTATTAATGTTTGCTACAAGCATACATTATTGTTTTAAATAAATGTTTTATTTGTTTACATTATTGTTTAATCTTTTCATGATTTCAATTGAAAATTGTTTCAGAATCGAAAATCGTTTCTGAATCGAAAATCGATCCTGGAATGAAAATCGTTTTAGAATCGAAAATCGATTTTTAATCGAATCGGTGCATCAAAAATCGAATCGATTCTCCAGACACTGAGAGATTTGCATCCCTAGTTATGGTGCTTTGCCACAGTTTGAACTCTCATCGGTTCCTCACCACACAGCACCAGTTATGAGCCAGCCCACTGATGGTACCCACCCCGGTTTTAGGGACCATCTTGTTCATGATTCCAAGTGAATGCTCCAAGTTGAGAAATTTGACGTAAGTAGACAGCAGCAGTTGAGGGTCGTAATTGTCATTATAGATTATAGGGTGATAAAGGATTGTAACAGGTTGATTGGCTTAAATACAATGACTTAATAATTATAATAATTATTTTATTTAAAAGTAGGGATGTGCCGATCGATCGGAAACCGATCAATCGTCACCGATAATCATTAAAGCGGATGTGATCGGCTTTTGCCTTCAATTACCGATCACAGAGCCTGTGATGCGAAGTTTGCTAACTGCAAAACGTGCGACGAAAAAGTACCTCGTGGAAGAATTTCAACGAAGTCCTTCAACACAACAAACCTAATTCGTCATTAAAATGTTTTAATACGTTTTAATAACTTACCAAAAGCCGTCTGCCAGCGCCGCCATAAGCAACACCTGTTAGCATGTAGCCCCACCGAGTAGCCCCACCGAGTCCGCTCCGCTGCGCAGTTACGGGCAGTCCAGTTTAGCTGCGGCTTCAAAAAGGCTGTCGGCTTTGTTATTCCAAGTTAGCTGGGTGTCCCCCGATATCTTCTGCTTCCAGTCCGACATCGAGGCGAGCTCCAGGAACCTCTGATCGCACAAAGCCGGCTGTCTGCGGCAGCTCCGGTGCTGGGGTCCGGTTTAGCATGTTAGCCTTAGCTCATACCATGAGCTGCTGGTCTCGCGCGGTGCTGTAGGAGCGCTCGGCGGAGCGATCGCGGCTGCTGCTCCAGTCCTGAGACATTCACAGAGTTCAGGGAGTGTTTCCAGTTAATTTATCCGTATGAGGCATCCTCTTATGGGAGAAACAGTCCTCCAAAAGCCGAGTGCCGAGTGTGGAACTGAATGTAAAATGGCGGAGGCGGTATTTCCTGGTTCTTCTTCTTCTTCTATAGAGTTGAATGGCGGTTGGCGAACTCATATTAAGCGCATTACCGCCACCTGGTTCCCGCAGGAAGTTGTTCAAAAAAGCACGAAATTATTTAAAAATAATAATAATGATACTTTACGTATTTATAAAGCCATTTGTAAAAACAGCCAACAGTGCAGCTTTAAGTAGCAAATGGGGTATTTTAGTTTTTTATATGAAGTAATAGATGTGTTTTTTTTTTAAACAATAAAAAACCTTTTTTTTTAATTGAAAGTTAGTAAGGTAAACATTTTTCTTTGATAATGCAGTTGATAATTACTTTTATTTACTTTGTTCTCTGAAATAAATTAGTAAAAATATGTTTTTGTCTGAATTATGGTGATTTTATGGTTCTGAAAATAACATGAGTGCTGCTTCTGGCTACAAGATCTGAAAAGTTTTCAGATCTTGTAGCCAGAAGCAGCACTCATAAATTACAGGTAAGCCATTTGATCGGTGATCGGTGATCGGTTTATGTGATCGGCTCACATATAGGCAATCGGTAATTGTGATCGGTATCGGTGATCGTCACACATAGGTGATCGGTATCGGTATCGGTTTTAAAAAACCTGATCGGCACATCCCTATTTAAAAGCGCCTTTCAGGACACCCTAGGACACTTAACAAACGAATACAGTGCTAACATTATCAGTGACAAATTGAAATATAAAATACATAAAGATTATAAAATGCAAAATAATAAAAATACATTTCAGAGGTTCTGGGTACAGGTATGTGAAGACTTGTCTAAATGTTTGAAATTTAATATCCCACTCTCTCCATCTGTTTGCTTATTGGGTATCTTTGAAGATGTTATACTAGAAAAAAATACATCCTATATGCTTTTCACTGCCTTATGCATCGCAAAGAAAACCATACTCGTAAATTGGAAAAATAAAAATAATCTTAGCATTAATCAGTATAAAAATCTTCTGTTAGATCATATTAGTCTTGAAACAGCATCTGCCGACACATTGGATCAATCTATTTGGCATTCTTTGATCGGCTCCGTTACGTAGTGAGGGTGGGGGGTCTGGGATGTGGCCTTGTGGGGCATTGGGACTGGAGGGGGGGAGGTTGGGGTTTGGGGCGCCGGGGGGTTGGGGCTGCTTGGGCGGGGAGGACCTTGTCTTCGACCTGGGGAGGACCGGGGGGGTTCTGGGGGATATCTGCTAGGGACGGCATGCGGGCCCTCGGGTGGTCGGTGGCGGCGGTCATGGGTCGCCGGTCGGTGACCCGGCTGTGCTGGGGTGGTTTCGGGGCGGGTGCCGGGGGCTTGGGACTCTGGGGGCGTGTCGTCCCCGGGCTTGGGCCTGGTGGGGGTCGGGGGTCTTGGGCTCTGGCGGGCGGGTCGCCGGGCTATGGGCTGGCTGGCGCTCTGGTGCCCGGCTCTGGCCGGGGGCTCTCGGCTCGCTGGTGGGTTGGGGTTCATATGCTGGGGGGTGGGTGTCTGGGGGCGTGACTGGTGGCCAATGGGAGGGGGCGGGCAAACCCAGCCTGGGTGTCTAATGTGTTATGTGTTCTGAAAGTTGTTAATATGAAGGGTGGGTGTAGTATTTCTTCTGGGGTGGGGATTAAGTGGATGTCCTGGATGATGGTCTTGGACTATGCTTGGCCGGTGTGCGGGCCCCGGTTGGGGCCTGTTCTTGGTGCTTCCTGGCTCTGTCGGCGGTTGGGCGGGCGCTCTTGGCCGTGTCGTCCATGTGGGATTTTGTGTCTTCTTGGACGGCGGGCTGACTGCGGTTCGCAGGGGTCGTGGCGGCCCTGGTGGGTGTGGGCTGTTGGTTCTGCTGTTGGCGGCCCTCGGGGCCGTGTCCCTCTCTGGTCTTGGCTCAATGGCCTGGCGGTCGGAGAGGTGTTTCCTTTACCTCGCTCCTTGGGTGGACCTTGGCGAGCTGGGGGGGTAAGCAGGGTCAGCGGGGGAGCTGACTCGCTGTGGGAGCACTGTTCCTGCAGATATTTTTCTCCCCATCCCTCAACACGCACCTCCGCCCTCTTCATCTTAAATTAATACATGTAGGGAATTTGGGTCTCGGGTGTGCTGCAATGGTTTTACATCTCTGTTGTTAAGAGCACCTGGGACTCAATTTTATATACACTTTAGACATTCATTCATAAACATCTTCATAAAAGTCACATATAGGGAATGGAGTGAGCACTATGGCTATGGGTGGCGGGATGACATCAATCTCGCCCCCATGCCTATGCTCACTCAACATTATGCATCTAGACAATTAGGGCCTGGGTTAGAGTTGGAGTGGAGGGGAAACTGGTACAATGCTAGCCTTTGCTCCTTCTCTTTCCCTTTTAAGTACACTTTACAACAACACTCACCAACAGTACATTTGGGGACGGGGGTGTGTGTGTCGGGGTCTTGATTTGTTAATTTCATTTTTATTTATTTATGTATTTATTTATATATATATATTATTTATTTATTTTTCTCTTACCCCCCTGGTTGCCTGGCGGACATTCTGGGGGTGGGCCGTCAGGGGTTGTGCTGGGGTGTGGGGGGGTTCGGGGCCTGCGGGTTCGCCGTGGGCGGGGCTGCATATCTGTCAAGTCTCCCGTTTTGGCCGGGAAACTACCGTATTTTACCCCTCTTTCCCGTCGTGATCCCGAATTATTATTTTCCCGGAAATCTCCCGTATTATAATATTATTAAAAAAAAAAAAAAAACATTCCGGTGCCTCTGTCACTAGCCTCGCGAGAACTGCCACCTGCAGTAGCCTCGGTGGCAGTTCTCGCGATGTTAGGGCTGGCGCGGTCGAGAACAAACCCGGAAAAACACAGAGATGGATGTAACGAGAAGTAACGAGAGAGGACGCGTCCCTGCCAAAAAAGTTAAGACTTCGTGTAAATATGTTGAAAAATGGGACAGCGAATTTACTTTCCTAAAGTTTATTACGCGTTTTTTAAGATTTGTAACCGCGACTTTAGTGTCTCTCTCTCATGGGGGAAGGAACGATGTCCGTCAGCATGAAAAATCCGTCAAGCACAAAGGTAAGCCTGTCAGATTGTGATCACATAACTGGTTTGAAAGAGGCTGATAGGTAGTTATTTTAGATTTCTTGTAAACCTGTCTTAAAATGTAAGGGGTTCTGGACTTTGGTTGGGCTAGTGCAGGGGTCTGCAACCTGCGGCTCTGGAGCCACATGCGGCTCTTTGGTCCCTCAGCAGTGGCTCTTCCAAGCTTTGATCAAAACTAACTTTAAACTGAATTTTATTTGTTCTTATAACAACAAAAAGGGCTAGTTTTAGCAGTTTTTCCTGTCATTTCCTTTGCAAATGTGTGAATACTAGAACTAATAGAAGGAGTAAAACATAAGTTAACTTTATTTATTCGAAGTAGGATATTTAATTTTTCCACAATTAAAATAATTTACCTAGACCTGCATAGTTCATTATTTTATTTTTTAATTGGGAAAGATCACATTATTTTTCCTTCTTTATGATAATCTGGTCTTTTTTAGTCTTAAAATGTAAAAATATCAACAAATCGTTAGATATTTTCAGCTTTACAATGGCCAGAAAACTACCGGTCAGAAAATTGTCCTCTAACAAACTTAAAGTGGTCTGTGGGCCACCAGTTGAGAATCCCAGTTGTAGCAGGTATTGTGGCTCCGGAAACGTTTAATTTAGTGAACAAAGGGGCAGAAATGGCTCTTTTGATCATAAAGGTTGCAGATCCCTGGGCTAGTGGGATGGCTCCGCGTATCCGGCAGAAAATTTCCCTTATTTTTAAATCCAAAACTTGACAGGTATGGCGGGGCTGGCAGTGCGCTCCCTCTGGGGCTGCTTGGACTCGGGTGTCCTGTCCTGTCCTGTCGGCGGGGCGCGGGGTGGGCCGGATCTTGGATGTCTGCTACTCTCCACCCCAGAATGAATGGGCCTACCTCCTGGGTTTGGATGTGGGCTGCCCCATGTAGGGAGCAGGTACATGTCTTGGACCTAGGGGGTATAGAGTGTGCATCGGGATTATGAATGGAGCGTGTCGTTATTGTTTGTCTTTCTGTGACTGAGGGTGAGGATGAGGGTGGGTCTGAATGAGTGTGTCTGTGTATGAATGTTTAAGTGTCAGGCTGGGACTTGGACTACCCCCTCTCTGATACTTCTGAGGCTACCTAGTGTCGCGCTCCTGCCACGTGGCCCCCTGGTGGGTGTTCCTCTGCCTGCGGGCGTGCTTGGGGCCCTCACTATCTGGGGCTGGGCGCTTGGGCGTTTGTCGGCTCGGCCTGGTGGCTGCCTGGTGGGGCTCGGGTCCTCTGGTCCTGTCGGGTCTGGACCTGAGGGATGGGCGTCCCCGGTGCCCGAGCCTCGGTGACCGGCCCTGGGGCTACGTCGGTGCAGCGGGCTCCGGCGGGGGCCTGTGTATTGTCGCTGTTGACCCCGGGGGGTCATTGTGTGTGGTCCCTGGTGGGGTTCGTCCGGTTCTTCCCCTTGGTCGGATCTGGGGAGTGGACGAGTGGCTCGTCCTGTTCGGGTGGTCCTGGGGACTCTGGGCTCGGGGTCCTTCCTGGGGTCTTGGGCTTTGATCGCCCCTTCGTCTGTCTCGGGCTTTGGGGGGACGGATCTCTGATGCTTCACAATCGTATTCACTTATGCATGCTCACAACCACACACAAATGGATGCAGGGATGTATATGTAGATATATGTAGATGGGTATATAAATGAATATAAATATATATGTATGTATACTGTATATATATTTGTAGGTATGGGTATGTGTATTTATAGAAATCTACTGCAAGGTCATGAATATTATCAGTCTTTATGCTTGTATGTTTCGTTGCTGTGTTCTGTCATGTGCTTTGCAGGATTGTGGACGGAGGTTTGGTGTGTTTGCCTTGTGCTCTTTTTGTGGATAATTGTTGTTTTGTTGTCTCACTTTCTCTTTTCTTTCTTTCTCTCTATTAAAAAAAAAAATACATATTGGAGTGAGAGGATGGCTATAAGGTGTGAAGGGAGGCCATCTATAAATGGAAAAAGAAAAAAAAAAGAAAAAAAAATTGTTTCAGAATCGAAAATCGTTTCTGAATCGAAAATCGATCCTGGAATGAAAATCGTTTTAGAATCGAAAATCGATTTTTAATCGAATCGGTGCATTAAAAATCGAATCGATTCTCCAGACACTGAGAGATTTGC
>JBBPBX010012653.1:43153-53684 GCA_038048925.1 Garcialebias charrua | reverse complement strand
TATACAGATAGTCCCCGACTTACGAGCGAGTTCCGTTACTACGACTATCTCGTAAGATGAAAATCTTGTAGTCAGGGACTACCTTTATATACCACACGAGCCGCCACTGATACACGTACATCTACGGTAATGAACAGTTACCAAGTTAACAAGTACTTCGCCTATCCTAATTATCCCAATTATTAAAAAAAAACATGCATAAAAAAAAATATATTCTTACTTTGAGCTACAGCTTGTCTCCGTCTGTTTGCATGTTAGCTCTTGCATGTCTGAACTCCGCTTCGTGCAGCTCCACGCCAGTCCAAGCTGTTTACAGGAAGGACTGTTACCTTGTTAAAGCCATACATTTGGAGCCAGAAAAAGATTTAATAACTTCTTGGAAGCTGTTTCTCCGCAATGTCCATCCATCCAAAACCATCTGCACGCGTTAGCCGCCATTAGCTGCACCTGTTAGCATTAGCCCATCCAAAAAAGGGTGTCTGCGCGGTTTCTCTGTGTTTTATCATGTTAGCTTCTCTGTTAGCTCGGTGTCCCCGACATCTTAGGTTGCCAAGCGGACATCGAGGCAAGCTCCCGAACGCAGGTGGCCTCTCCGCGGCCTGTCGGCTCAGTGTCCCCGCGTTAGCATTAGCTGTGTGTTAGCCTAGCCCATGAGCTACTGTTGACGTGCGGCGGGGCGTGGTGGCGGAGCGATCCGCAGCTGTTGCTCCCGCCGCGTTAGCTCCGGCATTAGCTGCGTGTTAACCCTGCCCATGAGCTACTATTGTCGGGTGGCATGGTGGCAGAGTGATCCGTGGAGCGATCCGCGGCTGCTACTCGTTCCGCGTTAGCTCCGGCATTAGCTGCGTGTTAGCCTAGCCCATGAGCAGGTGTTGTCGTCCGGCGCGGTATGGTGGCGGAGCAATTTGCGGAGCGATCCGCGGCTGCTGCTCCGGGCCTGAGACGTCCACAGAGTTCACCGAGTGTTTCCAGCTAATTTATCCGTATGAGGCATTCCTGATAGGACACACGGTCCTCCAAAGCCAGCTGGCAGGAGCCGAGACTGCAACTAAACATAAAATGGAGGTCACCGTGGCATTTCCGGAAACGGCCGGAGGCTACGCAATTATCATTAAAAATTATAATTTTTAATATAGTTATTATTTATAAAGCCTTTAAAACAACCACAGCTGCAACAGAGTGTTGTACACATGAATTTAAGAACATTTGAAAACAAAAAAAAGAAAAAGAAATTTTTTTTTTTAATTTCATATTTTTATTAAATATGATAACCTCGTAAAGTCGGAACCTCGTAAGTCGATGTGCTCGTAAATCGGGGACTACCTGTATGTATGTATATATATGTAGGGATATAGCAACCTCATGTCCGTATGGGATATGGGCCTCTCCACATCTCTCTGAAACTCTCAGTGTTACACCTTCTTGAAGCCCTCAAGGAGACGAGTGGACACTTTTATATTTTTACAATTATTATGAATTAATGGACACTAATTAATCAGATTGAACTTTCTCTTTAATGTGTGTTAATTCAGAATTGATCAACAGTATATTTTTGTCATTTCAATGATGATCGGTTACTTGCATGACTGTGACCTTCTGCTGGTTTTATTTCTGCAGAGCAAGCAGGTTCTGAATCTGGGACGTAAAGGCTGTGCAGCTTCCTTCTCTGTTTTGTCATTGAAGTTAGCCATAATATTCTCTGTGCTCATAGGCCAGTCCATCTGGCCGCTTATGTAAACAGTTTTCCTGTCGTCCTTCAGAGACCATTCTGCCTATGAGATGAAAACCCATCTCTTATTTTGTTAAAACCATACAGTAGTCATTAAGGAGGTGGGAAGTCCCCGCCTCCCATATAAAGGTCATTTCCTGCATTTTTCTTTAGTGCTTTGGAGAGAACTAACTCAACTTGCTCCTCTCCTCTGGGAAAGCTGGAGACGTTCCGGTCATTGTGTCAACTAGACCCACGTCTCAGCTGGAGTCACGGCAAAGCCTTGCTGTGCCTCGAAACACTCATTTCTGAAAGAATTTGTTTTCGGAAGTTTTATTTTGAAAATCAGTCAGTGCGATTGGCTCTGTTCCTGCCGGTGAAAGCGTGCTCTCGCTCGTCTGATCCAGCCATACACGCACGAAGTCGACTGGACCTGAGCTGGACCACACAGTCCGTTAGTGTCCACAAACTTCTCAGCCCTCATCTCCTCTAGACGTATCGTCACCAGGTAAAGAGGCTTGTTTGTATGCTGCACGTGTCGGAAGTACAGCTGGACCTGTTTGGGAAAAGGCTGCCACCCTGGTTGGTTCAAAATAATCAACTTCAGTTAACTTAGCTTTCATCTTCTTCCTCCTATTTCTTATTTTTCATAAGCTATTAATCTGTCAAGTAAATGTACCAACAGTTTAAGTTCCTAACTGTCTGTTTGTTTTAATTTGAATTCTTGTCAACGTAGTTATTAAATCAGAGCTAATATCGATACAAATGTTTAATGTAATTTTTGTGATAGTTTCAATAAAAGGTCTATTTTCTGGTAGACCAACATAAGTTGAAGTCTCTCGTGAAATTACATTTTTCCTAATTACAGTAAAAGCAATTTAGTATCGGAAAAAGGAAGAACTCGCGAATTGGTGGCAGTTTGTGCAGATAAAGTCTGCTCAGACCTGCGCATCTACAATAATGGTGGTCCAGTAAGTGTTTAAATACCTTACCCCACACATTATTCGTTACAATTGGTGGCTCGTCCGAGTTCCTAGAACGATTATTAAGTTGTTTTGTGTAGCTTATTGTTACGGTATTTGTTGGCATAGTTTGCATCCTGTTGTGGACTTATGGAATAGTTTTGGCTGGTGAGTGTCTCAGAGATTGCTAATCGTGGCATTGTCTGGTGCGTTTCCCGTTAGAATTATTCTTTCTTTCACTTTTGAACATGTGCTTGAAGCTACGGATGAATGTTTGCTTGTTTTTGTGAGACGTTTCGTTGCGTGTCGCGAGGTTGCATGCATTTTTTAGTTTTGTGACCGCCGTGTCACCTCTGCTTCATTTTATTACTTCTGCGGATTGCTGTTGAAAAGCTGTGTCACACATTATTATGCTGCTCCATTAAGTGCCTTTTTCTGTTACAACGTGTGTTGTGAGGTTCGATTGGACCTACTCAGCTTGGTTCGGACCGCATGGTTCCGATAGACGTAAAGTCCGTTGTTTAAACAGTTAGCGTGCTGCCTTCTTTGGGAGGCGTGGGAGTTAGCCTGGTTGTGTTTTAGCTCATTAACAGTATTTTCTGGGTGTAAAAATACGTTTATTTTGTGAAAGGGTGTCCAGTACTTTGGGTCGAGCTAGTCGTTAGCATTACCGAGAGACAAAATGGCTGCTTAAAGCGTTGTGATTGGTCCATTGTGTGTCGTGTTCAAAAAAGTTGGTTTCTATAGACTCTGGTTGTCAGATTCAATTTTGCACACATTTCTGACAGTTTATCTATGTTGTTTTGGTTCTATGCACGTGATATCGTCGAAGACTGGCTTAACCGCTGTGTTTTGCGATATTTATGACTGTTTTAGAACGTTGAAAAGTCCGTTCCACGCTTTTGTTCGACCGACCACAGGTCCGTGAACACACCGCTCGAACGGCGCGTCACACGTGGGTGGCGTTAGGTTTGGAAGACACAATTTCCCATGAACACTTGGGTTTTAGAACTACAGTTCTGTCTTCGCTGTGATTGGTCGATTTCGTTGTGGGTGTTGACGCTTGAAGGAGTGAGGAGCTCACATCCTCATCAACTTTCACTTAAGCTGTTTGTCCCAGACAAGTTTCAAGCTTGTTGCCCGTTACTATCTTTGAAAAGACTGTTTAAACGCGGTGTTTTTGAGATTTTAATGGGTGGATTGAGTCAGTTGCTCTGAAACTGCCGATCGCCATGTGACCAGGTCACGTGATACCGGGAGCTGCAACTGTTTTATGGGGACCGATCTTATTTTTTTTAAACGCAGTTTAAAAAGTTTCACAGTTCAACCGATTTTGCTCACATAGTTTCGTTTTTGTGAGCCTGGGGTTCTAGAGCTTTTGTAACGCTTTAGATCTGTCTGATTGATGCTTTTCATCCGTTGTTAGATGTCTGTGTGGGCTAAAAGCTGCAGCTTCGCTCACGGGTGATAACAGCGCCTCTATAGAGGTCAGATAGTGAAATTACAGTCGCTGTGATAAACTCATTTCCAGCGTGGTGCCCCACGTCACGTCTAAGAATACAGTTTATTACAACTGTATCTAACATTTCAACTTTCCTGTTTTTGAATAGAGTACATTTTGAAATATTGAGGACACAGCACCCTTTCATTTGATTTTCACATATAATCAAATGTTGATGGCAGAACAGTTACACAGAAGTAATACAGACATGTCTGCTTTTTGATAAAACTTGACACTTTTATCATAAATTCTGTGCAAAACAAGCTGTCTGTCCCTGTTTTTTTAAACTGCAAGTTTAAAATAACACAGAAGGCGTATTTTGTCTTGGTTTTCACAAAAAATCAAACAAAACTAGCCGACCTTGATGGTCGTCTCATGGGTTGACAATTTAATAATAATCACTGATTTTTGTTAAATTTCACATCTTGGATGTTACTGAGCAGCTGCACACAGGCCCTCCTGTTTATTTTAGATACAAGTTTATTTAGAATAACAGGCTGGTAGGCCTTGCTCTCTACGGTGGCTTCATTTAATTTGTGTTTCACAAATTTCCAGATAAGATGGCGGCCTCTGCACATGAGGCTCCTGATACCACGACAGCCGATTTTGTTTGACCTTGTCACAGGTCGACAAATTAATAAAAATCACTGATTTTTATTTGATTTCACATCTTGGACTCCATGTTGACTGCCGAAGGCATCACATGGTGAGACTGCACACTGTGAAATAAGACCCACTTTACTTGATTTTTCACAGAAAATCAGTACAAAGATGGACGTTCTAGCAGGTGCATCAACAAATTGTGGGCCTGTTTCATCATTTGATAGGTACTTAGCTGCAAAGAACGTCCTTCAGGAACCAGGTGAACATCCCCTGGTGTTTTACGACAGGCTCCTCTCTGCTTACACACGGGACAAAACTGTCCCTGGAATTGAGGAAGATTACCTGTTTAAAAGTCGTTTCACTCTGAATCTAATACCTTTCATAATGAAATGTGTTCGCTTCAATGTTAATTGCAAAGAGAGTACATGGCAGAAATTAAACAATGTGCTATGGAATTTTTTGACATGCTCAAATGACGAAAAACACCCTCAGTGGTGTGCCCAGGTCAAAAGGTCACATCCCACTCGTAGGAAGTAGAAGAGGTTCTCTCTCCTTCAGAGTGCGAACGTGAACAGGTTTTTCATGATAACAAACCACAGATTGTGTCCAGCTGGAACATTGACTCTGATCGGTTCACGGGAAGTTCTGCTGCCCCTGCCCCTCAGGTTGATCACCCTGAGATGAGCAGAGAACCACACATGGTAGGTGTTCGCTCTCTAGATGAACCCAGATGGTTCGGATCGAACCAAAAGAGTTCTCTCATGGATCTCACAGTGGGTGAACTTCGAGAGAAGTTGATGTCTATGAGACGTGACCCTTTGAAAAAAGGTCTGTCTCGACATGTACCCCCAAGAATCAGCCCTCCTGCCCCTGCCCCTCGAACTTCACAGTTTGAGACATGCAATGAGTCACACTTGCTCCAGATTATGGAAACGGCGCCTCCGCGCGTGGACGTGACTGAGGTTGTGAGTTGTTTGTCGAATGATTTAAATGTTACAATGGTTGACCAAGCTGACACAACGTGTGACATTGTCCTTGATGATAACACAAACAACGTTGTTCAACCTGATGAAGCGGCACGTAGCACTACCTTTTGCAACAACTCAGTGCACACAGTTGACAACATCATCAACATTGACAAAGACGCTGACAGCAAACATTTTGCTGATGATCAGCCCTCCCAATCCACCAGGTACTGGAAGCCACGACCTCTGCGTCAAGGATGGACCGAACAGTAAAAGCAGGATGGTTGTCGATGATCCGGGTAGGAGGAGGAAGGTTGTCAGGGGGACACAAAGGACTCACGGAAACAGGCTTGATCTGTGAGACGTTGAAGGTAGGATGGATCCTCATGGAGCTGGGGAGCCGCAGTCTGACCGCAGACGGGTTAACGAGCTTGACGATGGGAAAGGGGCCAATAAAGCGAGGAGCCAGTTTCCGAGGAACGTCCTTCAAACAAATGTCTCTAGTGGACAACCAAACCTCCTGACCCACTTGATAGAGGGGCGCAGAAGAGCGGCGGCGATCAGCAAAACGTTTATTCTGAGCCGCCGTGCGTAGAAGAGCAGACCTGGCCTGGCGCCAAACACGTCGACATCGTCGGAAGTGATGGAGCACAGATGGGACCGAAATGTCGGACTCCTGGCTGGGAAACAAAGGAGGAGCATAGCCGAGAGATGCCTCAAAAGGCGACATACCTGTAGCCGAGGACTTGTGGGTGTTGTGAGCATATTCGACCCAAACGAGATGCTGACTCCAAGCCGAGGGGTTGGACTCCACCACACACCGAAGCATGGCCTCCAACTCCTGGTTGCATCTCTCCGTTTGGCCGTTCGATTGGGGATGATACCCCGAGGTTAGGCTGGTAGATGCCCCCAGCGACTGACAAAAGCTGCGCCAAACTTGGGAGATGAACTGAGGACCACGATCCGAAACCACATCAGAGGGTATACCATGGACCCTAAACACATGTTGGAGCAGAAGTTGAGCAGTCTCCATCGCAGAGGGGAGTTTGGGTAACGGAATGAAGTGAACCGCCTTGGAAAACCTGTCGATGACAGTGAGGATGGTGGTGTGGCCGTCTGAAGGGGGTAGACCAGTGACAAAGTCCACCGCTACATGCGACCAGGGACGAGCAGGCGTGGGCAGAGGTTGAAGGAGTCCCGCAGGCGGTTGGTTCCCAGACTTGTTCCTTGCGCATGTTTGACAGGCAGTGACAAACTCCTTGATGTCCTGAGCCATAGTCGGCCACCAGAAGTGTTGCTTGGCTAGAGATAACATGCGGGCTATACCAGGGTGACAAGAGAGTTTATTTGTGTGGAGCCAAGTTAATACCTTCGATTTCACGGAGGCAGGGACAAAAAGGGTTCCAGGGGGTCCAGTGCCTGGGTCAGGTTCCAGCCTCTGAGCCTCTTTCACCTCTTTCTCGATAGTCCAAGTCAAAGTCAAAGCTCCCACGATGCGAACAGGAGGAATCATCCTCTCCTCAGTTTCCGGAGCATCCGTGGGCGAGAACTGGCGAGAAAGAGCATCTGGTTTGATGTTCTTTGAACCCGGTCTGAAAGTGAGAATGTAGTTAAAGCGGTTGAAAAATAAAGACCATCGTGCCTGTCTGGGTGTCAGTCTCTTAGCATCCCTGAGGTAAGTTAGATTCTTGTGATCGGTCCAAATAACAAAAGGTGTCTCTGTGCCCTCCAACCAATGTCTCCATTCCTCCATGGCTAATTTTACCGCCAACAGTTCGCGGTTGCCAACATCGTAATTCCTCTCAGCAGGGGATAGACGGCGAGAGAAGTAGGCACATGGATGGACCTTGTTATCTGTGAGAGATCTTTGGGACAACACTGCACCTACACCAGTGTCAGAGGCATCCACCTCCAATATGAATTGACGGTTGGGGTCAGGGTGACTGAGAACAGGTGTGGATGAAAAAAGGTGTTTCAGCTTACCAAAGGCTGCGTCTGCCTCAGGTGTCCATCTAAAAGTCCTGTTGGTGGAGGTGAGTTGCGAGAGGGGTGCAGCGATGCGGCTGTAATCCTTAATGAAACGTCGATAGAAGTTAGCAAACCCCAGAAATCGTTGTAACTGTTTCCTGTTTTCGGGAACGGGCCATTCCACCACAGCCCTTGTTTTTTCTGGATCAGTCCGGTATCGGCCACCTTCAAAAATAAATCCCAAAAAGGACACGGACGACACGTGAAAGTCACACTTTTCACTCTTAACAAACAGTTGATTTTCATACAGTCTCTTTAATACAGTCCTGACTTGTGTTATGTGCTCCTCTTCGCTGTGAGAGAAAATGAGAATGTCATCCAGGTATACAAACACAAAATCACCTAAGAAGTCTCTCAGAACGTCATTGACCAGAGCCTGAAATACTGCGGGAGCGTTGGTTAAACCAAAAGGCATAACTAAATATTCAAAATGTCCCAGTGGTGTTCTGAAAGCAGTCTTCCACTCATCTCCCTCTTTTATGCGCACTAGATGGTAAGCGTTGCGCAAGTCCAGTTTAGTGAAGATGGTTGCAGACTGAAGTTGTTCATGAATGGAGTCTATGAGTGGGAGAGGATATTTGTTCTTGACAGTGATTGCGTTCAAGCCCCTGTAATCAATGCAAGGTCTCAAAGAGTTGTCCTTCTTCTTAACAAAGAAGAAACCTGCTCCAACTGGTGATGTTGAGGGACGTATGATACCCGAGTCAAGGGAGTCCTTAATGTACTCTTTCATAGATTCCCTTTCAGGACCAGAAAGGTTGTATAAACGACTCGAAGGCAGTGGGGACCCAGGAAGGAGGTCGATGGAACAGTCGTAAGGACGATGAGGGGGCAAAGACAGAGCTTTTTGCTTACTGAACACAAAAGCCAAGTCGTGGTAAACAGGGGGAATACCGGTTGTGTCAACATCCTCCTCAGTGAAATTAGCCTTAGGAAGATCATAGATGGCAGCACGTAAACAGTGTTTCAAACAATAATCACTCCATCCCTCCACTCTCCCGAGCTCCCAGTTAATGTTTGGGTTGTGTTTCTTCAACCAGGGGTAGCCTAAAATCAATGGTGCGTTTGGTGACTCAATAACATAAAAATCAGTCATTTCATGGTGGTTTCCAGATATTAAATGCAAACCCACAGTTTTACATCTAATCCGTCCTACCACATCCCCAGTGACACCTGCTACAGATAAGGGGTTAACTGTTTGTGTGGGAATGGATAATTCCTTAACTAAATTCATACTAATCAAATTCTCCTCAGCACCAGAGTCTACCAGTGCAGTAACAGGGAGACGATCTTGAGAGGTTTGGAGTGTCATTTTTAATGTGAGTCGACAAGTGACAGAAAAATTTGAAGCTCCCACCAGTATCTTTCTTCTTACTGGTGGGACCTTTCGTTTCCCAGCAACGGGCAGTTGCGCAGATAATGACCAGACTCTCCACAATAATTGCACAAATTTAGGCTCCTTCGTCTCTGTCTCTCTTCAGGAGATAGATGAGCCCGCCCCACCTGCATCGGTTCGGGTTCTGGTAGGGCACGCAGGCGAGTGGCTGGACCGATAGGTGTAGGAGATTCGGAAACAAAGTCTCTCTGGGGTTTGTAGTTCATTGGAGTGTGTCTGTAGGCGTTTCGCTCACCTGCCGCTGTCGTGAACCCGGAAGTGGGGAGCTTCTGGTAATTGTAGTTTCTCTCCCGGAAGCGTTCTCGAAGACGTTCGTCGATACAAACGGCGAGGTTTATAAGTTCATCCAGACTCCCTGGTTCATCACGGCAAGCGATTTGGTCCTTCACAATGTCCGACAAGGAATTTAAAAATGTACCTTGTAACGATAGTTCATTCCAACCGGTCTGGGCAGCGATGACGCGGAACTCGAGGGCGTGTTCCGCTACTGGTCGTCGACCCTGACGTAATCCCAGTAGTCGCTTTACGGCATTGGGTTGTTTCATCGGCCGGTCGAATATTCTGCAAAACTCTTGTAAAAAGACATCGTACGGGACAGAATCCAAATCGTGAGACAACAGGAAGGAATTGGCCCATCTCAATGCTTCACCCTTTAGCTGGCTAACGAGGTAAGTTATCTTTGAAATGCTGGTTGCGTATGTGTGGGGAGCCCCCTTAAAAGCCAATTTACATTGAAGCAAAAATCCTCCACAACTCTCAGGATCACCAGAAAAGAACTCAGAAGGTTTTACCGCTATTGGTTGAGATGTGAAATGATTCTCAGGGACGAAGGCGGCGGCGCCAGACTCCTGAGGAGCTGTAGAGGCATCCGAAGTCGAGAGCCTTTGGTTCAACGTGTACACCATGTTTCCCAGGTCTTGTACGCTGGCCTGAGCGGCTTGTTGCTGCAAAGAGAGACGTTCAAACATGTTTTCAAGTCTTTCCATTCGTTGTTCCTGTGAAGTGGATGACGCTTGCTCGCTCCTGATCTCGCTCTGGGTCTTATGTGGCTGGGGCATTCTGTAATGATTTCAGTAAACCCAGATGGTACGAGACCCGGAACGAGACAAGACTCCACAAGATAAAAAATTCAACAGTGTTTATTGTGCAGGTGACTATGTACAGGTGGTCCTCTGGAGCTCCTGGGAAACAAACAGGATGTCAGATGGGTTGAAACAAGAGAGGTCCTTTGAGTACTCGTACTGTTTTTTCCTCTTACAGGTTGGATGGTTTGAGTGGAGCGTGAGAGTGAATCCAAGTGAGTCCAGAGGAAGGTGAATCAGTCTCACAGAGGAATGGCAGTAGATCAGGCACGAGGACCAGGCACTG
>JBBPBX010012653.1:8406-42565 GCA_038048925.1 Garcialebias charrua | reverse complement strand
AGGCCTCATTAGATCAGTTTACCCTCTGAAGTTTGGTCGTGTTGGACCCAGAAGCGCCACAGACAACCGTCAAGACCCTTCTGAGTGAACGACCCTGAGCCTTTAAAACTACCAGAGTCATATCAGGAACTGGGTGTGCATGTTTTATAAGAAGCAGACATTTATGCACATAAATTATGCAACTTTTAATTGGATTTTACAAAGAAACTGTTTCTTCGATCACCTAAATGAACATGCAAACATGTACAGACATGAGCAAATTTGTGTCGTTTTGTTAAAAAACAACAAAAGGTCAATGAAATAAATGACCTTGACACACAGGATGCAGAGCTCAAAAGGCCACTTCAGAGTCCAATGCTTTGCTCTAATCTGTTTTTGGGCGATTTAAACGTGCACATTGAATCATCATCATGACTGATGCCGGGTACCGACCAAACGCGTTTCGGGCAGCGGAAGCGGCCGGTTTACATTGAAAGTCTATGTGGAGACGCGTCAAGGCGCGTCAAATCGTGAAGCGGCGCATTTTGAGTGTTTAAAGTGGCGCGGCAGCGCGCAGCAGTTCATTTCCGCGCACGCGACGCAGCCGAAGCGTCGAGCAGCGTCAAGCCGCCAAAGTTCGCCTAGTTGACCTTTGGCTGCTCGACGCCGACGCGTCGCAGCAACCAATCGGGAGAGACTCTGCTATGTGATGACGCAACGACAACGGGACTTTTTTTGGACTTTTTAAACTTACCCCATCGAGCCTCCATGAAGAAACCAGCCTCCGGTAAGAAACTTGGCATTTTTACAGTTGCTGCTGTCCGCTCGAGCGTACGATCACCCCAAACATAAAAAAAAAACGTTTTAATCTCAACAAAGGCTTTTGGAGCTGCAGTTCGGCTCGTAGAAAACCCACTCAAGTAGTAACGAGGCTCACGTAGCTGATTTTATCTGCCCGGTGTGCATGAAACGAACAACCCGACCGGAAAAGGAGCCAGACCCCCTCCTCTGCCTCCTCCCAATGCGCGTCATCAGACGCGTCTTCAGTGGCTTCAGTGTAAACAGTGACAAGCGGCCAAAAGGGGATGGCAGGAGCATTTCGACGCGTTTGGTGGTGGGTACCCGGCATTAGGACTGAGACCTTTTGCTCCTGAGTGCCTTGATAGTATTGAGATTTTCTTGTACCTTGTTCAGACTAAGTACGTTTAATTTTCGGCTCCGTGAACGCAGAGCCGATGGGACTTGTTGCCAAAAAGCTCAATCATACCTGTCAAGTCTCCCGTTTTGGCCGGGGAACTACCGGATTTGACCCCTCTTTCCCGTCGTCATCCCGAATTATTATTTTCCCGGAAATTTCCCATATTATAATTTTTTTTTTTTTTAAACATTCCAGTGCCTCTGAATTATGTCACTAGCCTCGCGAGAACTGCCACCTGCAGTAGCCTCGGTGGCAGTTCTCGCGATGTTAGTGCTGGCAGCGGAACCCGGAAAAACACATCAGAAATGGATGAATGTAACGAGAGAGAAGGCGTCCCTGCCAAAAAAGTTAAGACTTCGTGTAAATATCTTGAAAAATGGGACAGCGAATTTACTTTTCCTAAAAGAAGAGTAGGGTGGGGCACAATTATGCGTTTTGTAAGATTTGCAACTGCGACTTTAGTGTCTCTCATGGGGGAAGCACAAACGCGGGCTAGAGGCACAAAAACATGCCCAGGCGATGTCCCCATTTGTGACTAGAAATGCCACAGAGGCAGACCAGGTCATAAATGCGGAGGTTAAAATGGCAATGCTGTGCGCGAAAAACAACATTGCTTTTGCCTTCTGTGATGACTTCAACAATGTGTAGCTGAGATGTTCCCGGACTCTGCAATCGCACAAAGATACTCAGCGGAAAAAACCAAGGCTACACAACTCATCAAAAGTAAGCTGCATTAAATTAGGTATATTGTGTATGCCTATTTGATAATGTTCCTTATACAATGTAGGGTAACTGTGTTAGCTAATTACTGGACTTTGGTTGGGCTAGGGATGGCTCGGAGTACCCGGCAGAAAATTTCCCTTATTTTTAAATCCAAAACTTGACAGGTATGAGCTCAATTTTTGTCTCATCTGACCAAACAACGCTCTCCCCGAGTGTTTGAGACTTTTCAACATGCATTTGGTCAAGTTAACACTGACACTCCTTGACCTTGGAGTTCACCTCTAATCTCCGTGGAATCTATTCTAACGTCTTTATTTATTATTCATATAATTTATCTCCAATTTTCCTCTTCCAGCTACATCCAGGGAGGTTGTCTCCAGCCCTGGGGACCTTGAGCCTCAGAACAATCCATGTAGCTGAAGGAACATCAGGCAGCTTGGAGGTGTTCTTATAACCTTTAGCTTTAACATGCTCATCAGACATTTTCTTTTGAAGCTTCTGAGACACCTCTGCTTTGGTTTCTCTGGTTCACGTTCAGTCACTGTGCTGATAGCAAACTGCACAGTCACTACTTCTCATCCTTTAAGTATGAAGACTGATTACAATATTGTAGAATGTGATGTTATTACCATATTTTTCAGACTATAAGGCACTTAAAATCCTTTAATTTTCTCAAAAATCGACAATGAGCCTCAGATGTGCCTTATGTATTAATGATGTTTGTGCTGCTTACTGACCTCAAACTGATTTTATGTGGTTATTGTGAATGAGTTGAATAAAGTTTGACTTGTCTGACTGTTTTGCTTCACTTAAAGGAGCTGTATGTAACTTTTCTAACAATATATTTTTAACATATTTCTTCACTCTGTCACTACCTCCTGACATACTGATTTTAGACAAGTAATCTCTGAAAAAAACTATTGTCCCCTTGCTTCTCTAAAAGCATTTCTAAAAAGCCACAGTGACCCACCGTTAACCAGCCAATAAAAACAGAGCTTGAATTTGAATCAGCCAATAAAAACAGAGCTTGAATTTGAATTTCAGCAGAGCAAGGGGTAACAGAGCCATATATGGCTCTGAGGGGGAGGGATCAGAAACGTGTCTCTGTTCAAAATTTTCTTAAGTTCCAGCGTGTTCCAGAAATTACATACTGAACCTTTAATGCACTTTATAATCCGGTGCGCCTTAAATACGGTACGTGCTTTAGTTTAACATGTCACAATGGTCAAATTATTTTTTTACTTTTTCAAAGAGTCTGTCCTTATTGTTAAGGCTAGTGTCATTAGTTTGTGTTAAATAAAGATAATTTTGTCATGAAACAATGTTAAAGAGACAACTGTTTTTTTGTTTTGTTTGTTTTTTGGTACGTTTTTCTTGACTTTTGTTATTTTTAAGTAGATTTTATTTTTCTTAACCAAAATGGCACAAAATAAAAACTGTACACATTGTTAGGTCCACTGTAAGATTTTTTTTTTAACTGCTTGGTTTTTGGGGGTGAAGTTGTGTCATACCTTTATCACAGCTGGTGCAGTTTTCTGCCCCTCCATCAGAGCATGAATGGCAGGTGGGGTGACAGGGTCGGCACTGTGCTCCGTCTGCGTAACGGCCGGTCGGGCAGTGAATAACACACCTCCCATCATCAAACAACCTAAAGTCGTTCACAACAAATATGTAAAAATCAGACAAAATACAGAATATTGCGGAGCCCGATTTTTACCATTACCGACCTTTTGACTTTCTGATCGTTGGCTGTTTTGAAACGCAGGGTTTGTTATTTCCACAGTAAAAGTTTGCCTCTTTAAACGACTAAAACAGTTTTTCAGGTTTGTCTCAACATGGATTCACTTTTTTCTTCTCTTTTTAATGAGCACATAAAGGGATGAAGCTAAACAATTCACAGAGTGTTTTGTAACATTTAAAAAAGACAAATAATGTGTTTTGGACGAGTCTTGGAGCTCATTTTGTAACTTTGGCAGCCTAAAAGTTTCATGGGAATGATCCCACAAGCTTGGTACACCGTTTCTCTGAAGTTTTGCTCATTCTTTTTTGGCACAATGGTGGAAGCTTCAGTATTCGGCCATTTTCAGGTCTCTCCAGAGGGTCTGCTGGATTCAGATCCACCCCGTGCCTGGATCAGTACAAGTTTAAGCAGAATGTTCCTCAAACCGTGCCTTTGTTTCTCTGTTTAGTGTCGTTTTCCTGCTGAAAAGTTCAGTCTCCATCCCAGATTCTGGGAATAATTTCAGTCAGAGTTGCTTGAAAATTCTCTGCATCTTTTTTTGATATGCTGCCATCATAGGTTTGACTGTAGGGCTTTAACTCAGGTGAGGAACTGTGACCATTCAGTCTCTGTTTCATCAGATTTATCAAGTTTGCCTCCCATTCAAATGACTACAAACAAATACAGCTACTGGTTCCAGTCTTTTAGTAACATTGGTCTTTTGCCTGCTTCTGTGACTAAATAATTGGCATGCTGCACTGATGGCTGTGATTCCTCTAAACTCATCTACTGATTTTCCATCTGACTAAATCAATTTTTCAGGATTATGAAGAAGAGTCAAGCAGCCAGTTCTGCTATCTCTGAGCATTTCTATAACATCCATTGACCTCAGAGGCTGAAGTTAAGAAAACTGACAAGAACCACTGACAAAACATCCATCCATTATCTTTACCTGCTTCTTCCTTTTCTCAGTGTGGGGATCACTGGTGCCAGAGAGGCAAAGGACACCCTGGACAGGTCTCCAGTCCATCACAGGGATATATAAATAACCATTCACTCTCTCACTCACAGCTAGAGACAATTTAGAGTTAGCAATCAGTCCAACAAGCATGTTTTTGGACTGTGGGAGGAAACCGGAGCACCCGGAGAAAACCCACGCATGCACGGAGAGAACATGCAAACTCCTCCCAGAAAGGCCCCCGGACCGGGATTTGAACCGGGGCAACCTGCTTGTTGAGAGGCGGTGGCTCTATCAACTGCGCCACCGTGCCGCCCACTAGCAAAACACGTAATCAGTTGGAAACGTAAAAACAAACTGTAAACGTGTGTGCACAAATAACTGAAGACACAAAGGTCTTCAATTCATTTTAAGGTCCAGGTGTGGGTGTTTGCTCGTCAGGTGTCAAGTCACCTTGGTTCTGGACACCTGGTGCAGTCCTCGCTCTCTGGACCCGTGCACTGCAGACAGGTAGCATCACAAAGATGGCAGGTCCCATGTTTACTCAGATACTCTCCTGCAAGCAGAGCAACATTTTCTCTCACTTTGTGGTTTTATTTTACACATTTCCCAGCAGGTAGTCCTCGACTTACGACGGAGATCCGTTCCTACGCGGCGTCGTAACCCGAATTTTGACGTAAGTCGGAAACATACGTAAATACTTCACCTTATACGTACAGTACTGTATTTTACAAAGCACTTAGCCTATCCTAACACAGTACCCTACATATTTGAGAGCCATAATGAAGGGAAAAAAGAGTTAATTTCTTACTCTGGACTGTTGGTGAAGCCATTTCCTCCGTTCCTCCGTCCCTCTTCCGGATTCTGCATTCGTTTACGTCGTAAAATCGCCGTCCATAAAACAGCTACTTTTCCACAGCTGCTGCCTGTCAGCTTGCTCCAACAAGTTTTGTTTTGTTTTTTGAATGTCCAGAGGACCAGACTTAGCTTTTTTAGAGAGTACAGGGCAGTATTTCTCCACCGCTACGTTTAGAACGTCAAACCGGAAACTGCGTAACTCGGCTTATCAAAATACAATTTTCAAAATAATAATAATAATATTTTTTATTTTTTTTAATGGAGATGCGTGTCGTTACCACGAAACGCCGTAACTCGAGACCATTTTAAGTCGAGGACTACCGTATTTGTCTCCCCCCCCCCACACACACACACACATAGGCTTCCTGATTTGAAGCTCCTCCGTGAACTAATCAACCAGTAGTCAGCTGCTGTTTTCACGTCTCAAAGTTCAGCTCGTTATCCTCTGGCTTCTGACATCTTCTGCAGGAGCGTCAATTTCGCTTTTTTTTTCTCTCCTCTCAATTTTGTTTTTATGTGCAAATACATTTGACAGGCCTAAAAACATCTGTGCACACCTTCCAACAGGATTTATGTTTTCAAGAAACCAACACATTGTTTTTATAATGTTTTAAAAAACAAAGAGATGCAGAAAATTACCTTCTCATAAATTACATTTTATTCTAATTTCTCTGATTTATTCTCTCCATCAGCACAAACAAAGGATCATTCCATACACCATAAAATAAAAAGTATTTTTGCTCTAAACTTTACTGTTGGACTCTTTTACTATGATGCACTTAAAAAAAACTTCAATTTTTGCTTGCAAACATTAAAATCACAGAAAGTACTCTACGTGTTAAACACAGTACAGGTACTGTGTAAAAGTTTTAAGTCATCCCTAAATATATCCCACCACCAAAAGGGGAAAGGTGGGCAATAATATCTCTGTTAGCAAAACATCTCATGAATTGGACTGATTTTGATGAAACTCTCAGAAAGTACAGGATGAAAATCGTGTTGCATTATTGAATGCAAAGCTACAACTGATTAACTTTTACAATAAACCAAACTCAAGATGGCCACCACAACTAATAGGCTTATTTTACCAGTTTATATGGCCTTCTACACCCAGGTCAAAATTATACATAAAAATACACAACATATATAAGTTACAATATGATATATATACAATGTAAAACTGTCTGTCCATGGTTAAGCAGATGGAGGCACAAGTGTACTCAGAGCTCCGTAAGACTGTGGTGTATACATTGAATACAGTGTTTATCTTTTTTTTTTTACTTTTACAAACATCAAGAAGTCACAAGGAAAAGGCGACCACACCATAGCATTAGTTTAAAGAAAGATAAACACTTTGTTCATCAAAATTAGTAATTTGTCAAAAATCCACTTTTTCCACCCAAACATATTCCACCTGATGTCAGACAGAAATGTCACGTGAGCAGACAGAAGCTGTCAGCCAAACTCTGTGGCATGGGCAATCAGTCATACCGTATTTTCTGGAATATAGGTCGCACCTGAATATAGGTCGCATTGTACAATTATTGCCAAAGAATTGGAAAAATCCATATATAGGTCGCACCTGAATTTAGGTCGCACCTACGTCAAAATGTGGACCGTGTTTAGCTCTGCTGCAAATGTCTGCCACAGGAGCGCACAGCAAGGCTTTTAAGAAGATTAACACTTAAAAACAATTATTTGTTTGATAAAAAATTATAGCAAATATGTGTCTGAGCTGAACTTTTCTTTAATAAATGAATAATTTTAGCAGGATAAACACCTAAAAATATATATTTGTTAGCTGACATTATTGTAAGAGTGTGTCTCAGTTTAATTTTTGACAGGAGACCACAGATATGTTTTTAAAATTTTTATGGTATTTCTTTGGGGTTACCAGACACTGTTTATTCAATTTAATACACAAAATAATTCTTAGATAATCAATTATACCCTTTTTAATTCTGCCATTTTTAACTTTCGTTTTGAACGACCGGTTTATGATAATGAGATCTCGTGGCACGCCCTTCAAAGTTCTGCTTGCATTAACTCCGCCCTCCAAAGGCAGACGAGGACTGAGACTGAGCTGAACTGGACCACGACAGATCAGAGTGTACAAGTTGTCGTGTCATTTTTTATTCTTCCTCTGTAATGTCTCCTCTGACTCTCCCACCCTCTGCCTGTGCGCGCGAGCTGGATGGAGCAAAGCACACACACACACACACTCACAGCGGGGCTATCTTTTTATCTGTGTTTCTCCGAGGAGCCGTGCTGGCCCGACACACACACACACACTCACACAAACATGCACACATTCCCATCTGAAAACTCAATTTTAAATCTGCTTAGTGCTCCATTATCTGCGCCAGGAGTTTAAAAAAAAAAAGGGGGGGGAAAAAAAAGATCATGGACAAGATGTGAACCCAGGTCTCCCGAGTGGCGTTCGAGCGCGCTAACCACTCAACCAAACTGGCAGTTGTATGAAAGTAGTCCTTCATCGTATAAGAAGTGTAATTCTTCTACGGTAATGTCGCCTGGACATTGCCATTAAAAATAAAATTAAGCCACGCATCTCTGCTCTCTGAGACTGGAAGAGTGTGTATCAACACATGTTGTGTAATGCAGCCAACAACGCAACATTTAACTTTAGGAGCCATTCTGCTGAGATGAACTATTCTTCTTCTTCTCCATTTGATTTATGGCGGATCGCAAACAACTGTTAGGTGCATACCGCCACCTAGTGTGCAGGCTGAGATGAACTCAGGAACCGCGTGGGTGGAGCATTACCAGGGGTTGCTAGGTGACGGGGGCGGGACAAAGGTTGGGATGGGTTGTGGCTGTGGGTTGTGGCTGCGGTTTGTGACGTAACAAACCGCAGGAAGTGCAATCGGGCCGTTTCTATCTAAGATAAATAAATATACTTATAGTAAATAAACCACTGGGTGCATTTTTTTGGCCTTGGGACTGTTTTTTTATGAAGTAAATACCCAAAGTTGAGTACAAAAACATTAAAAAGTGAATTTTGCATCTGTGGTCCCCTTTAATAAATGATTACAAATTAGCTAATTTTATAAAAAGCCATAAATAGGTCGCACCGAGCAGGGCATGCAAAAATGATGAAAAGCTGCGACCTATATTCCGGAAAATATGGGTAATCAAACTGGTCATTTCAAGATGGAGCTTCAAGCTGCTCTCAGTACTTTGGGCCACCGTGTGCCCTCAGTAAAGGACTGCGCTGGAAAGCTTCGAGTAATGAAGCCCTTTTAGATGCCAGCTTCAGGAAGCTTCATTTCTCCAGCTATAATTTGGTCAACTTCAAAGATATTTATTGAGCTAATATTTGGCGTGGTAGTAGCTGAGGGTCATTCCCAACACAGTCTGAGTGCTAACTGCAAGATGTTTCTACAAAACTTTGGCATTTGAGGCAGTGAGCAATTTGCACTCCTTTGAGGGTGATTCATTACCGTAATTTCTGGATTATTGAGCACACCCAATTATAAGCAGCACCCACTAAATTAAAAAAAATAATAATAATTTTGAACATATATAGGCTGCGCTTGTCTATAAGTTGCAGGTGTCCATGTTGTTACTCAAGATATTTACACAAAGATTTTTAAAACTTTTAATTAAATATGTACTGGTAGCATACACAAATACATACAGTAATTATTTTATTTTGTTTTTTCTGAACAGTGCCTGTAACACAGCTGGTAAAAATATACAGTAGTCTTCCAGGAAGTGATTTATCTCTAGCTTCATCTTCCTCCTGCCGAGGATTTTTTTTACACTGCTCCACTGTCACGATCCACTGGCATGGCTTGAGCAAAGCATGCTCTGCGCATGCAGCCAGTTTTGGTAAATGATTTCTTACCGTCAGTCGTCCAAGCTCCAGCGTGTGAAAAAGTAGTGATTTATAATCTGGAAATTATGGTATATTTTACTTCCAAGGAAACAGCCGTTCTATAGTTTTGGACAGAATAGGAGTGAAAACCCAGCCAGGTGGTTTAGGATGGATCCAATAATTCAAACTGTAACACAAGTGCTAAAGAATAAACTTGGACTTTAATAACAATTGTTAATGACTGACTGAGCTGCAACTAAAACTATGATTAAACGGTTGGAAGGACCTGAAGCAGCAGTTAGTGTGAGGAAACTCAACAACATTTCAGAGTTGAAGCTGTTCTATGGAGGAATGGGCTAAAATTCCTCCAAACTGGTGTGCAGGACTGACCAACAGTTACTGGAAACATTTAGTTAGTTATTGCTGCACCGGAGAATCACACCAGATACTGAAAGCAAAAGTTCACTTACTTTGTACTTTTACCTCTCACAAATATGTAATATTGGATTATTTTCCTCAATAAACAAACATTTTTTTCTCGTTTGTTTAACGGGGTTCTTTTTATGTGGTTTTAGGACTTGTGTGAAAATCTGATGATGTTTTAGGTAGGGATGCACAATATTATCGGCATGGTATCGGCCAATATTAGCGATAAAGTTAAATATCGAACATCGGCCATTCCATCAAAATAACTCACATCAAAATAACTCACCGATATAAAAGGCACTATTTACCCAGTGACAAGATACCTGCAGTGCCAGGACAGCATTATGACATCATGCACCGTTGAGTTAAGATTTGTGAACATTTCACAAATTTGCACTGCTCAAGTGTTGTCATTGTGTTAGAGAGAGTAAATGTCTTAAATAAATTTGACATTAAACATAATCCAAGTTGAAGTGTTGCATCATTTTTGGCATCTGCATTTGATAGCAGGTCAAACTGACAAAGACCATACAGAATAATGTATTTTAATTACACAGCAGAGAAAGCTATGTAGTCTCTGTAAGTAAATCTAGGGGAAAAAAATATCAGTATTGGTATTGGTTATCGGCCAAATAATTTTTAACATATCGGCATATCAGATATCGGCCAAAAATCCAGTATCGCTCATCCCTGGTTTTAGGTCATATTTATGCTCAAAATATAGAAAAATATCAAGAGTTCACAAACTTTCAAGCACCACTGCAGGTCTAAAAGCTTATTTGTGCAACTCTTGTTTCACTAAGTGAAATATTGTTTCACAAATTGCAGCACTACAAGCTTGGAGAAGTGTTTACAGGTGAAAACAGCTGAGTCTAATGAACATGGCAAGCAGGTGAGAATGGTTCACTGAGGAAAATGTGACCAAGAAATACAGTACTAGGACACAAAGCAAACTAAACTCAAGAGATAATAAAACATTTAAGAAAACATGTAAACCTAAGAACACTATAACAAAATGAATAAAACAAGAAAGCAAACAACAACCAAAGGAAACCACTTATCATGACAAGTCAAACAGAAAAACAACTTTGTAAACTTTCTGGAAAACTATTGATTAAAACTACATAAAAATCTCAAAAACATCTGATTAAAGGCAAAGCAAAACGAAACGGGAGGTCATTTAAAACTTTTGATCATGTTTAGGTGTGACGGGATTTAGATCCACTTGCTCACTGTGGAAAGTTTTTGTTCCACTCTCAGTGGTGTTTTTTAATGGTTGCTTTATGTTTGTGTGATTTTTATCCATTGTGCAAAGAGACAAAATTAAAGTGAAGTGGATTTTATAGATAATCAGGCGCCATTTTCAGCCTCTAACCAGGACAAGTAGGGAACAAAAATGGTGCCAAAATCCTATTTAGCCCCACCATTAAAACTGTAAATGAGGCACTCTGGAGCCATTTACCTCTGGTGAGTGTCATCTGTGACCAGGTAATGGCAGCATCAGGAGAACTCTGGGGGAGAGGCTAATTAGAGCATGCACCAGAATCATCCGCCATCTTTTCCCCTCGCTCCGTGTCAACAGCCTCCGCTCGTGGAAATGCTGAAAATGTGCGTGGGACTCAGAAGGCCAAACGCAGACAGGAAATTGAGTTTTGGCTGCCAGAAACCTCAACACCTGGCAGGGTAATCATTGATCTGCAAATATTATCACACCCTGGGTAGATATGCAATTGTCGTTATGCACTATCAGAACAATTAAAAACACAGTTATTGCACAACGTAAACCGCCCAAAACTCCAACATGAATTTGTATTAATCTCAGCTAAAAATTGTCTTTGGGTTGATATACAAAAACGTTTAAAGTAAAGAGAACTGAGATGAAATGAAACGTTAAAGCTGCTTCCAGAGGCTCATTGGGGTCACCATGGCAACCACCCACCTGTGTCTCTCACTCCCAGACTACCAAGTTATCGAGAGGCCGACTGAAATCGAAAAGTAGCTGTGCAAAAGCTACGAGTCGGATCTTAAAATTTCGTGCACCATAAGCAGTGATGGTCACGTGTGTATTTTTATGTTTCTAGTCTTTATTGTAGGAGATATGAAAAGTTAAAAAGACCCTTCACTTCTGAAGATTTGAGCTAAAGTGTAACTGAATTCAGTTGATTGGCTGTGTGCTCACTGCGTTCTGGGGAAATGAGAGAAAACCATGTCTCAAGGAGGCAGTGAGAGACACACTGGGTGAAAGAAGATAAAAAGCGCTTTACCCACTGACCTAAACGTAGGCGTGTTAATACAGCTTGGTTAACTTCTTATTTAAAGAAATCACATCTCATTGTTGTCAATATCGTTGCCACTATTTGGCGCATGCTTTTATATCCACTCATCTAATTGCGTCCATGTGGATGTAATAATTGTTAATCATGTGTGTTTGGTGGGATTTATGATTGTTTTCACATCGTGGACACGGTTTCACAGATCACCTGTAAGTGTCGCCAAAGGAACAATAACCACAGAAACGTGCGTACGCCAACAGGGGAGCAGCCGTGGATTTGTACGTGGAAGCGCAGATATTCCCGTTCATATCAGATTTGATACATACGCCACTTTGCGTGGAAAGTGACGTGCGCAATGTTTTTGTGCGCACGCATGGTTGATACATGAGGCCCCTGGTTCGGACTAGGAAGGGAAGTGAAGGGAAATGAGAATTGAGCGGAGCTGTGCAGGAAGGCGAGGGCCAGGCTACACATGTTCCTGTTTTTAAGTGTTTATATTGCTTAATAATATAGTTGTTTTTGTTTCGTTTATTTAATAAAGTTTTACTTTGAAACATGCGTAATCACGTGATGCCATTAACAACAATTGACCACGTGACCTGGAATAAGGAAGTCTACTGTTCGGGGGAGAATCATGTGAAAACAATCATCGAAACTCGTGTTTTATTTTGCGTTTTGCGCTTCTGGTGTGGACATGTTTCTCTCGGAGGTGTTGGTGTGTCTCCAGCTGCTCCTGTGTCTTCAGGCCGAGTCTCTGTTCGGGACTCGGGGGCAGCAGCGGTGGCCGGTCCCTTACAGGTACGAAGAGTCAGTCACTCGTTTTATGAAGCGTCCGATGGAGAAAAACCTAGTTTCACTTTCATCAACTGACTTTTAAAATCAAGCAACATGTAATTTAAAAAGTTTTGAAGTCAGAGTTTCGCTCTCCGTGTTGTTATTTAAAAAAGTGCGACGTTTCAAAAAGACTACTTCTGATGATGCGTTCAAGGGACTTCTGCTAATCTGATTTCTTTACATTTGTGAAACCTCAGTACAGCTAGTTTGAAGGGAAGGTCTACATAATTCAGGGAGTTGGGTTGTGGAATGACTTGGAGACAGATGTTAAAGAAGCTAAATCAATTTTTGTATTCAAAAGAATGATTAAGGTTAAATTGTTGAAAAAATATACAGTACTGTATATGAATGGAGCGAGATTTGGAAAGTTAAGTGAGTTGTTCATTTTGTTTTGGCATTTAAAGAAAATGTTTGTTTGAATTGTTTATTAGAGAATAAGGGGCAGATATAATAAGATTTTTTTCTTCAACTGCTGCCTTTCATTTTATACTGTAGTATATGTTAATTGTTTTTTATTTTATTATAGAATTAATTAATAAACAAACATGTATTTACAGTTCATCTTTTGCTTTAACTGTCATGTTTGAACTAAATGTAGCTTGAAAAGCTGTGTAGAGTTAATTAGAAATTCTGTATTTTCAGATTTATATCTAATTGTTGATTTTCAGAATTGATACTAAAATTATATCCAGCTAATGTTTGTTCTTTTTTTAAAGTGTACAATTATTTTGCCATTAAGTTTTAAGGTTAAAAGACCATCATGTTTTGGAGAAAAGCTTTGTAAAATAGGTGCTTATCTTTTGTTACCACCATATAGGAATAAACATTCAAGATTTATAAGACAGCCCCTTGAAACCATAAATCTGTCTATATTTTAGGAGACAGCTGTAAAATGGTCTTATTTATGTAAAAATGACCATTATGCATTTGCTATTAGAACATTACTTGAATTTTTTTACATCATAGCTACTCTTCTTTCTAAACTATAACAGAACAAGCTGTGAAAATCAACAGGATGAACATTTAAAGAAAAAGGTTCACAGTCCAACACTCAAATATTAATTTGTACCAATGTGATGCCTCAGAGTATTCACAACTATCTGTGTAATATGTTAGTGATGGAATGGAAAAACTAAAAATTTCGGAATATAAAGTGTTAAAAAGTCTCATTCCTTCTGCCTCCACAGGCGCTTCGATCGTCGGCCCGCTGTGGACTCGTACTGTGAAGCTCTGTATCCATTCTGTCCAACCGGAGACCGAGATGGACGCATTCCCTACATGAGAGACAGTGATGTCATCTCAGTTTACCGGCTACAGACACCAGTATGGGAATTCAAGTACGGAGATTTACTGGGGAAAGTTGTAAGTGCATACATTTCTTTGTGTTAACAAAAACAGGTTGATGATTTAATTTTTTTTCAAGTTCCACATTAGTGTAATTAGAAGGCTTTAGGTTTCCAGGTACACAAACATTACAAAGTTAAACTTCAGAGTCATTATGTTAATTTTCTAGTCCAAAAATTACCTTTGTGGCTTATCTTTTTTGTTTACGTTGATTAAACACACACACAAAATCTAATGAACTGCGTTGCAAAATAAAATATATTGTAGACAAGGCATTGTTGCTGGTGATCAAATATAGCAGTGTTGGAAGCAGAAGTGCAGCTGTGTGACTTTATTCATAAACGCAGCTGAACGACCTGTTTCTGTTCCCAGCACATCATGCACGATGCCGTCGGCTTCAGCAGCTTGGAGACTGGGGTCAACTACACCATGGAGTGGTACGAGCTCTTTCAGCTGGGCAACTGCACCTTTCCCCACATCAGGCCGGATGTGTCTGCGCCTTTCTGGTGCAACCAAGGGGCCGCCTGCTTCTTTGAGGGGATCGATGATGTGCACTGGTTGCAGAATGGCACTCTGGAGAAAATAGGAGAACTCACAGGTAAATACCGGTACGTCTCAGAATTTCTCAGAAAGGAAAAACCTCAACATCATCGGCCAAAATAAACAAAAAATGAGTTTAAACTGTTTAGACTCGTTACTAATACGTTGCAGCTTAATCTAGTTTTTACACAAAATTCCATGTCCAGATTGTACAACAGGCTTCATTACTGGTTTAAAACAAAACTGAAGGAGGGGAGGTGGAGGAAGTTTTAGTAGTCTTCAGACTTGACGCCTAAATGTACTCAGTGTCCCCATTTGTTAAAATTTTAGCTGGTGGGGAGTTCTTTCCTTAGTTCAAATGACATTCATTCAACCTTTATTTATACAGGTTAATCCCATTGAGCCTTGGGGACTCATTTAATAATAATAATAATAATAATAATGTCTTTTCCTGTCATCTGCGTATGTTTCCCATACACAGACGAAATTCGTCTCTGCATTTAACCCAACCACCTACCAGGTGGTGCAGTGAGCAGCCCGAAAGCGCAAGAGAGACCTGATTTTAAAGGGGACCACATATTCAAAATTCACTTTTTAATGGGTTTTTTACTCAACTTTGGGTATGTACTTCATAAAAAAACTGTGCTAGGGCCAAAAAAATGCACCCAGTGGTTTATTTACTCTAAGTATATTTATTTATCTTTGATAGAAACACTTCGTTTCCACTTCCTGCGGTTTGTGACGTCACAAACCGCAGCCACAACCCCAACCTTTGTCCCGCCCCGTCACCTAGCAACCCCTGGTGATGCTCCACCCACTTCAGTATGAAAGAGGTGACGGTTGTTTTTCCTTATTTCATGTCAGCACAATGGCTAAAAATGTCACAGAGTCTAGCCAGCTAACGTGAGCGTTGCGAAGATTCTCTAACCCTCCTGGCCCAGATAATGGCATAGTTTTCAGATGGGAGTCTTGAATGAACAGCGATGCAGCATGTTGCAGTGTGTGTGTGTGTGTGTGTGTGTGTGTGTGTGTGTGTGTGTGTGTGTGTGTGTGTGTGTTGGTTTATGTGTCATAGCAGGCCAGACTACGTACCGCTAAACCACATTAACAAACCTGTGTGTGTGTGTGTATGTGTGTGTGTGCGCGCGCTGATCGAGGGAGACAGCTATGGAGTTTTAACGCTGTCATTAGGGGGGAGAGCAAATACACACCCTCGAGTGAACAAATGAGACCCTCGAGAGAACAAATGAGACCCGCGAGCGCAAATCAGACCCCGTGAGCGTGTGTGTGTGTCCGCTGCGAGTGACATCCGCTCCCTCCAGCGCGCGCGCACAGGGGGAGGGAGGGAGACGTATTACAGAGGAAAAATTAAAAATGACACGACAACTTGTACACGTCTGATCTGTCCCACAATAAATACGTCGCGGTCCAGTTCAGCTCAGCTCAGGGCTCTGGGTGGCAGTAACGCGAGTTCAGACATCCTCGTCTGCCTTTGGAGGGCGGAGTTAATGTAAACAGATCTTTGAAGGGCGTGGCCACGAGATCTCATTATCATAAACCAGTCGTTCAAAACGAAAGTTAAAAATGGCAGAATTAAAAAGGGTATAATTGATTATCTAAGAATTATTTTGTGTATTTAATTGAATGAACATTGTCAGGATAGCCCAGACATACCATAAAAATTTTAAAAACCTATCTGTGGTCTTCTTTAACAAAGAGTGACGGCAATAGACAGTCATAAAGAATGCATACAAATTGAGACTTTTTTATAACAAGCAAAATTAAAATGGTATTTAAAAGGAAAAGTACATGTAATAACAAAAAACAGCTAGATTATAAGGCAGTGTAGAAAACTAATACAGTAACAGGAACATGTCTGCATTGGTAATTGCCAGGAGTCCAACAGATGTTTGAAGCCATTTAGAGAGGTCAAGGACGAGAGCTTCAGATGTTTTTGCAAGATATTCTAGGAAACAGGAGCGGAGTAGGAGAAGACCCTTTTGCCTAGTTCAGACCTCACTGAGGGAACACTGCAGGTAATAATGTCCTGAGAGTGCACGCCGCAGCTGCACTCATGTAGTGACATGTAGGAGGAGATGTATGAAGGCAGCAGACCAAGAAGTGATTTAAAGATGAAAATGTACTAGTGGAAGAGTCTGCGTGAGGTTAATGATGTCCAGTTAATCAGTGAATACAGGGTGCAGTGGTAGGTATGATAATCACAGCCAGTTATGAATCTTAGTGCACCATTGTAGTGATGTAGACCGTCATCTCTGACCTGGATTTACACCTTTTCACATCTCTCTAAAAATCTTAGTGTTACACTTTTCTAAGCTCTCAAGGAGACAAGTGGACACTATTTTATTACATTTACTGTATTTTGAATTAAGAGACACAAATCAATCAGAAGAGACTTCTTTTTAATTTGTGGTAATTCAGAATTATCCATCCATCCATCCATTTTCTTCCGCTTATCCGGGGTCGGGTCGCGGGGGTAGCAGCCTAAGTAGGGAGGCCCAGACTTCCCTCTCCCCAGCCACTTGGAGCAGCTCCTCTGGGGGAATCCCAAGGCGTTCCCAGGCCAGCCGAGAAACATAGTCCCTCCAGCGTGTCCTGGGTCTTCCTCTGGGTCTCCTCCCGGTGGGACATGCCCGGAACACCTCACCAGGGAGGCGTCCAGGAGGCATCCTAACCAGATGCCCGAGCCACCTCAACTGGCTCCTCTCGATGTGGAGAAGCAGCGGCTCTACTCCGAGTCCCTCCCGGATGACTGAGCTTCTCACCCTATCTCTAAGGGAGAGTCCAGACACCCTGCGGAGAAAACTCATTTCAGCCGCTTGTATCCGAGATCTCGTTCTTTCGGTCATAACCCAAAGCTCATGACCATAGATGAGGGTGGGAACGTAGATCGATCGGTAAATTGAGAGCTTTGCCTTTTGACTCAGCTCTCTCTTCACCACGACAGACCGGTACAGCGCCCGCTTCACTGCGGATGCTGCACCTATCCGCCTATCGATCTCACGCTCCAGTTTTCCCTCATTCGTGAACAAGATCCCGAGATACTTAAACTCCTCCACTTGGGGCAGGACCTCCTCCCCGACCCGGAGAGGGCATGCTACCCTTTTCCGGCTCAAGACCATGGCCTCGGATTTGGAGGAACTGATCCTCATCCCGGCCGCATCACATTCAGCTGCAAACCGCTCCAGTGAAAGCTGTAGATCACGAACTGATGAAGCCAATAGGACCACATCATCTGCAAAAAACAGAGAAGCGATTCTAAGGCCACCAAAACGGATCCTCTCAACACCTTGGCTGCGCCTAGAAATTCTGTCCATAAAAGTTATGAACAGAATCGGTGACAAAGGGCAACCTTGGCGGAGTCCAACTCTCACTGGAAACGAGCCTGACTTACTGCCGGCAATGCGGACCAAGCTCTGACACCGGTCGTACAGGGACCTAACAGCCCATATCAAAGGGCCTGGTACCCCATACTCCCGGAGTACCCCCCACAGAACCCCCCGAGGGACGCGGTCGAATGCCTTTTCCAAGTCCACAAAGCACATGTAAACTGGTTGGGCAAACTCCCACGCACCCTCCAGGACCCTGCTGAGGGTGTAGAGCTGGTCTAGTGTTCCACGACCAGGACGAAAACCACACTGCTCCTCCTGAATCCGAGGTTCGACTATCCGACGGACCCTCCTCTCCAGAACCCCTGAATAGACCTTACCAGGGAGGCTTAAGAGTGTGATCCCCCTATAGTTGGAACACACCCTACGGTCCCCCTTTTTGAATAGGGGAACCACCACCCCAGTCTGCCAATCCAAGGGAACTGCCCCCGATGTCCACGCGATATTGCAGAGTCGCGTAAGCCAACACAACCCCACAACATCCAGAGCCCTAAGGAACTCAGGACGAATCTCATCCACCCCGGAGCCTTGCCACCGCGGAGCTTTTTAACCACCTCGGCGACCTCCGCACCAGAGATTGGAGAGCCCGATCCAAAGTCCCCAGGCTCCGCTTCCTCAGTGGAAGACGTGCCAGTAGGATTGAGGAGGTCTTCGAAGTATTCCGCCCACCGACTCACAACATCCCGAGTTGAGGTCAACAGCACGCCATCCCCACCATAAATGGTGTTGGTCGCGTACCGCTTTCCCCCCCTGAGACGCCGGATGGTGGACCAGAATCGCCTCGAAGCCGTACGGAAGTCATTCTCCATGGCCTCTCCGAACTCCTCCCACGCCCGAGTTTTTGCCTCAGCAACCACCCGAGCCGCATGCCGCTTGGACTGCCGGTACCTATCTGTTGCTTTCAGAATTAATTAACAGATTATCTCTTGTCATTTTTATGATTATTGGTTATTCATATGAGCAATGTTATTCTTCAATATGCTGTATGATCATGGTTTATGCTGTACCAATGTTGATCACTTCTTCATATAATGAATCAAACTGTGTGTTCTATTCAGAAGAACTATGTCTAAAGTTGAAGAACAAGTCAGAATAATCTGTTGAAATGTTTAGGGACAGAGTGAAAAGCCGTAGACTAAACTTGTCGTTCTATCTCCTTTTTCTGAAAACAAATCCCTCTACTCTCAAAAACAGATTCTCTGTTTGTTCACACCTGCAAGTCTTCTGACACTAACTTCTCTTCTATCCGAGTGACCTTCATGCACTCTAACTCCCTTCCACTGGTTCGTCTGAACCAATCGGAGAAGAACAAGTCACTGATCTCAGATCCCTTCTAAAAGTTCTAAGCTTTTGCTGGAATTGGCAGTTCCTGTGAGAAAGTTGAGATATGAACTTTCTTTTCGAAACCGTGGACGTCCGACCATGAGTCAAGGGTCTGCGTCCTCAGCAAGGTTTAAACAGCACGTCAGCTGTGAACCATTCGAGTGTCACAGCTCCAAGCTGTGAACTCTTTCTGGAAGTTGTATTCTTGAAAACCAAACCGGAGCTGATGTCATTACTCTGTGAGGCAGAAGCGGGCCTCACGAGACCGTGGCAAGATGGACGTGTGTCGCCTGTAAAACGCCGCAGGACGTGCGCGTATGGCTTGACTAATTTACCGGAGTCGAGACAAGAAAAATCTTCACAAAGGTAAAATGTTTGTTTCATCACGGTACGGAAGTCCAGCTGAACCCGACCAGAGTATGTGCTTTTTCTGGTTAAACTCATCTCAAGACATTACCTCTCCATCCTTAAACTTCCCTTTCCTTCATTCTCATCTTAACTTTATTTCCAAAAGTAACAAGTTGAACGTGCCATCAGAATAAGTAAATATGCCAACTTTTACTTGTCTGTTTTAAATTTGAATCTGCCTACAGTTAATTACAGGAAACCTGATTGATCCAATCTGTAAATATGTTGTGATGTAATTTATTGATTTGTTATTAAATGATTCAGTTCTGCTGTTTCAACATAAATAACGTTTTCTGTCAATTTACATCTCATCACTGAGTCACAGAATAATTATTAATGATCTGAAAAAGATGAGAACCCGTGAATTATGATGATAATTTGTGTCAGTCAAACCCTGCTCAAATTTACATCTAAGTATAGGTAAGATCAGTAAATGACCTCTTTGCCTATCTTATTACAACCATGATAGACAGCATCCAACATCTGCAGGGTGCTTGTAGGAGCGTTCATGTAGATAATGTCACCGTAATCAATGGAGGGAAGGAACGTCATAGATACAAGGTGTTTCCTAGCATTCAGTGTTAGACATGATCTGTTTCTGAAAAAGAAACCCAGTTTAACTTTCAGTTTCTTTACTAGGTTTTCCACGTGGAGCTTAAAAGAGAGATGTGAATCGACCAGGATACCCAAATATTTATAGGAATCAACAAACTCAATAGGGACACCATTTGAGGATAAAATCAGAGGAAGAACTGCTGGGACCGACTTCCTATTTGAAAAAAGCATCCCTTTGGTTTTATCAGCATTTAGGACAAGTTTGAGACGGAACAAATCTGACTGGATGATGTCAAAAGCGGATTGCAAAAGCTGGAAAGCCTTAGCAACTGTTTTAGCTCGACAGTAAACAACTGTGTCATCAGCATAGAAATGTAAGGATGCATCAGGGATGCTCTGACCTACATTACCTATGTAGATTGTAAAGAGGGTGTGTCCTAAGACTGAGCCTTGTGGTACACCATTGTTGACTGTTAAATAACTAGAGGAAGTACCATTAAGGATGACATTCATGACTAGTTTATGACTAGTTGGTTAATATTTCTAGATTGATTCCAATTCTTTGTTTGAAAGATTCTCACATATTCTGCAGTTTTGGGCACACCTAGTGGTCTGCTGAGGTTCACTTGTTGCCTTTTTGCATGCAATGATGGGCTATACTGATTGTTCTTGTCAGTGTGCTTATTTGTGTGCATCGTTGGCAAAATATATATTATGAAGATATTTTAACCAAATTTTCAGAACTAAATTATTAGATGCATCTCTCCACCTGATTTAACACAAGACAGCTGCTACAGCAACTAACAGAAATCACAGAAGTTGCTATAACCGAACTTTAAATATATTTAGCTAAAGTTTGATGTAGTGTGATAGTCATCCTCAAAAACATACTCCAAGTGCTAACAGATTATTATACTGTATTTAAGATTTTACCAAAACAGCGGCAGTACAAGTTTGTCATTTCTCAACATAAGATGATCTTAGTCTAAAGCTTGGTGGGCAACAAGGAATGCCTGGCTTTTAATTTTAATAATTAATTGTTCTGTCTTACCTTCTTTAAAGAATAAAGATAAATACTGTATACTAAACGGGCATTTAGGTAATGAAATTGATTGTAAAATACAACACATGCCGTATATTTTACCTACACTGGTCTCGTGTTGTAAGCAGGAATTATAGGATAACATTTTAAAATCTATTTTTTATTAAATGACAGTTAGCTACTACAATTTTATTTCTTTTGTCTCAGCATGCCCTCTGATTAAACACAAGGACCATTTCTGTTATTTTCCATTTCAGCTGAAAATGATGGCTTTGACTTTCTCACTGGTGCCAAGAAGCTCTGAATGATTAGAATTCATTCATTCATTCATTCAACCTTTATTTAGTCAGGTAAATCTTTTGAACCTCAAGGGCTCATTTACGAAAGCGACCTGCTAAAACTAAAGAACAATGAACAGCAGTGGTATAATTTCCTTAAACAATAAACAATAAACAAACAAACAATATACATGGTCTTTTCCTCTGCAGGGGGCCAGTTCAACAGCATGGCCCGCTGGGTGCAGGAGGACAACGAGACCGGGATCTACTATGAGACGTGGACGGTTCTGTCTGACCCCAGCCCCAACGCATCGGTGTGGTTTGAGTCGTACGACTGCTCCCAGTTTGTCCACCGCACCTACAGGAAGCTGAGGGAGCTGGGAGCCAAACTGTCCAGCCGATCGCAGACCAACTACACCAAGATCTACCTGTACAGCGGAGAGCCCACGTACCTCGGCAACGACAGCGCCATCTTCGGACAGCCCGCGCTGAAAAACCTGGCGGTGGACATCCGTGAGTTTTACCACCATTTCAGGCCGCACCAGTCCTTTGTGGACCTGGCTTTCAGCCTGCTGGAGGCCTACGAGAAGATTGTGCTGGACAAGAGCTTCTACCTCTACTACAACTATGAGTACTGGCACCTGCCAATGAAACCTCCATACATGAGAATCACGTATGAAGAGGTGCCTTTACCTTAACAGCCTACTAGAATTTTTATTATTGTCCACCAGCAAAATGCAGGTGATGACGTTCATATGATTTTGTAAATGGACTGTACTAAGTGCCTTTCTGGTTGAACCAGGACACAGGAAACAATTTACACACAATCTGTGCCCTAATTTCAAATTGAATCCAAATTCGGAATTGAATTCAAAACTTTACTTTTAACCTACAAAGCCCTCAACAACCTAGCTCCATCTTATATTATAGATCTTGTTCCATATTTTCCTAACAGAGCATTTCACTCTCAGACTGCAGGCTTACTTGTGGTTCCTAGAATTTCCAAAAGCAGAATGGGAGGAAGATCTTTCAGTTGTCAGGCTCCTCTCTTGTGGAACCAACTTCCAGTTTCTGTCTGTGAGGCTGACACATTGTCCAGTTCAGGGACGTGCAGAGGGGGGGGCTATGGGGGCTTGAGCACCTGCCCCTTTTGCTCCTTGCCCCCAAGTGCCCTTTTGGTCCAAAAAAAAAATAATTTGTTTTTAAATTTCCTATTCCTAAGCCCTCCTCTGACACATAATAACGTACTAAAATTATTTATTTTATTTTATTATTATTATTTTTGTATTTTGCAAGAAAAACAACATAATAAGCCCTCCGGTCACGTACCAACACTACATTCCCCACAATGCAACAGTAGTAGTAGGGGTGGGGCCAATCCGATCTGGAGTCGTGTCTCATGAACCCAGAGTAATAAGACCTGCCTCACATTCACATTAGGGTCAGTGGGGGAGCTGGCCCCCTTGGGGGCATTGCCGTTGGGGGGGCATGGCCCCACCCCTACTACTACTATTCAGCAAATCCCTTTCAGTTTGCAGCCAGCTACAGCGTGTGGACTGAGTGAGTAGCACTTTAGCTAACAGCTAGCCAACTTTTCATCGTAACATGTCCGCTGTGTGGAAGTATTTTACACTAAACACCACAAGACAGCAACGTGCAATGTCTGCAGAGCCATAGCGCCACATTAAACTGCGGTCAAGTTGGTTTTATGTTGGACATTCGAGCTCCGGGGCTTCAGCGGGACGCCACTCTCGCTGAACCGAAACAGGGAGACCGACCGCGGCCAGCTGCATCCAGTCCGACCCACTGTCTGACCGTCTCGTAGGACGGACAGGCAGAGAGCAGCTGACCAAAATCAGAGCCCCCGCCCCGGATTGAACAATAAAAACACACCGCGGCTGAAGCCACGGAGCTCAAATGTTCACCGAGAAGTTGCTAAACTTCATCATAATTAATGACCAACAGCTATCAGCTGTAGAAAATGAAGGATTTCGCAGCTTGATACTTGCAGCCAACAGTAAACAATCATAAAAAAGCATATTAATTAAAAATCACAAGAAAACTATGTTAAAAAAACGAAACATAAACATTTACATTATAAAACAATGTAAAATACTAAAAGCAGGAACATGTCTGTCTGTGTTGGTTTATGCCAAGAACTTAACAGATGTAAAGCTATTTAATATTTTATTTAATCCATTTATTCATTCATTTAAAAGAGACAAAATAAAACAAATTAATAAAAAAGAAAACATTGAATGAAAAGAGTGCAAAAAGAAGAAGAAAAAAAATCTTATATCACCCCCTTAAAATAAACATTGAACCAGTCCGGCCCTTCGCTTGTAGCAAATTTGTTTTTTTGGCCCTCCATGTATTTGACTTTGACACCCCTGGCTTATGCAATAAGGAGCACATCGCCCATCCAAAACCTATCATCTCTCCATAATGGATATATGTCCGATCTTCTAACTTCCTTTGCTGCATAATGTACATTGCATTTATTCTAGCGTTAGGTAAATGTATCTTGAAGGAAAATAGCACTTAAATAAAAGTCCAACAAGAATATTCATTTAGAATTAAAAATAACTCACCCTGAACTACCATAATAGATAAATGTCATAACCAATCAAGTTGCTCCTGTCCAATAAAAGCGTACAAATGAAGGGGAAATTACCGTAAGTAAGTTTAGGGTCTGGTTCGCAGAGTATGGAGTTAAATTTGTTTCACAATTAGTCAATGAAAAAAAAAACTAACCTCAGTTAAGTAAAATAAAATTGTAATCAAAACTTTTGGAATTGTAATGATTTCATTTTTTTAAAGCAAAAACTTTTGTTTAAAAAACTTTTTTTTAAATTAAATAGCTAATTTTTCTCTCGTGAACTTAAAAAGTTATTTGCAAAACATAAACTTTTATTTGCACACATCAGAAATCTTTTGTTGCGATTTTAGGCTCTGCCCACGACGTCATGTGAGAATCGCAAGCAAAACTTTGAATGACAAACAAAACTTAGAATAGCAAGCAAAGATTTCTGGCATGCGCAAATAAGTTTGTTTTGCAAATAATTAGCAACATAATTGCAAAAAATGTCAATGACCTCACTGAGGTCATTGACATTTTTCGAGACATGACCAACAGAAAACTGCTGCTACACAGTTGTTTTAAGAAGGGGCAGATATGATAAGATTTTTTTTCTTCTTCTGCTACCTTTCATTTTATATCTGTTTTTTTTCTTTCATGTGTTTGTAAATTGTCTTTGTGTTTTAAATCTGAAATGAATAAATAAAATAAAATGAATAAAAATAAATAAATAAATAAGAAGAGAACAAAAATAGCAAAAATGCTTAAAAGTTGGAAGTTTGTTTTTAAACAGTTCACCATGATGGAAAAGAAGATTTTGGATCTTAGATTCAGTTTGGGGGAAAAAAGAAAGGCAAGAGACCGAAATAAATAAGAGACATTGGCCTCCACTCAACACAGAGAAGATGAGACAATGAGGAAAAAAGAGAAACTGACAAGAAAAAAAGAAGAGGAAAGATTGAAGAAAATGTATATAGGTACTTACAAATACACTAAGACACAAATAGAGATATAGGTATACATTTTGGTGGTCAGTTAGTCTCAGTAGGCTTTTCTCATGGTGACATGCATTAACAATTCAATTTTAAAATTCAATTTTTGCTTTTGTTTAGTTTTCTTCTGCAGTTCCACATTAAAGTTTGATGCAGCTCTGCTTTTCTGAATGGACCATATTCATCTCCACTGCAAGTGTAGCAAACCAGGCAGCTCTTTCTTTTATAGATTACAGTACACTAAAAAGTTGCATTGTGCCCTTGTTTATATTTTTAATAGTGTAATTCTGTAAAGACAAAATATATCTGGTGGTGTAGCTCTGATTTACATATCTTGCTAAATCGCAGGTTTGAATATTGCAATACTTTCCTATAACAAAGTAGACCTGCAGAAAGAAATTACTAATAAAATATTTTACATATGGATAGTTGTATGTTCTATGTAGAGGTTTTCCTAAGCTTTGATAGTATATCTCACAATTTTGTAATTTATCATTGTTTATTAAACTCTGAAAGCTATGTGACTTTGTTAATATTCTGTCCTAAAATGCGGTTAGATGTGCCCCCCTTTTTTTTTTGAGCACCTGCCCCTTTAGTGGGCTCTGCACGTCCCTGGTCCAGTTTGAAGACTGGGATTAAGACTTTTTGATAAATCCTATAGTTAGAGTTGGTTTGTTATGCTGCCATAGCCTTAGAAGACTAGTGGACAAATTGACTTCATTTGACATTTTCATTTGATACCATTTCTATCTTAACATGTGATTCTTGCCTGCCATTGTGTATCTGTTCCTCCTTCCTGTTCTGCACAAACCCAGCTTGTCGAAGCATATCCGGGCGCCCTTCCTGAGCCTGATTCTGCTGGAGGTTTCTTCCTTATGAGGGAGTTTTTCCTCTCCACTTCCACTTCATGCTTGCTCAAGATGAGTCTGCGATGAAGTTAAGACACCAAGCAGTCTGCTCCTCAGATAAATAATGTTATTAACTTACTTTTTAAATAAATGAACGTTTCTGTTCAGTGCCCTGAGATGATTTCTGATTACTTGGTGCTATATAAACTGAACTGAATTTACCCACACACACACATCTACACAGCGCTGTACTACACCTCTAATTGGAATAGATCACTCTCTAAAGTGCTTTAAATTACTGTGCATTCATAGGCTCATCAGATGATTTTATTATGTCTTTTTGTATGTTTTTAAAACGTGATTTAACTGCTTTGTTTTAAGTGTGGACCCCAGGAAGAATAGTCTCTACTATGGTACAAACCAGAGCCATATAAAGTGTATATATATATGGCTCTGGTACAAACTAATGGGGATCTTTAAATAAACCTGAACCAAAAAAAAAATCAGAAGAAATGAGTGGTTCAGTGTCTTGCTCAGGGACACTTCAACATAACTGCACAGTGGTGGAATCAAACCTCCAACTCAATGGACGACTGCTCTTGCCACTCAGCCACAGCCACCATATTTTGTGTGTCTCGGTCCGTTAGCAAAGCATTTCATTCACCAGTGGCCACTGTAAAAAAACAAACTTTCAGAAAATTATTGGAAGGATGTCCAGACAATGCAACAGTTTTACTCAGTCCGTGCAGGCGGTGGTAGCTTTGAGTTATCTCTGATACCTCCACTGATAACGAGTAGAACATGATGCAATGTTGAGGTTTCTCAGCAGCATGGAATGATCTTAGTTTAAACTCTTCCATTAAAGGTGGCGGATGATATGCATTCCTTAAAGGATTGTTAGGATCTGCAGTTCAAATGTGAAGTGTTTGTTACGATCTGAACGTTTGGTTCAAGCTAAAGGTGTTTTAGTTGTGCCACCACAGGTTTCTCTGGAAGACATCTGAAGTTTTTGAATTATTTTTGAATTCTTCAGCATCATGTTATTTCTGGTTCTGATCAATATATTTTAATCCTTTTACATAAATAAATAAAAAAATACATGTATTCAGATTCAGAGCTTTCCTGTTTACACATTTACTGTTTTTTAATGCTTTTTGCGTTTATTTTATTTTTTTCTTTACAAATGACCACTTCTGGTTTTAACCAGGCTAGAATATTTGTATAACTTGTTCAATTGTTTGTGTAAATGAATAAAAGTAATACAAAAAATACATTCACAATATTTTATTTCAGTAAAGGACCACATGTTGAAAGACAGGTGACAAACAAATCAAAATTGACAAAACTGGTTGTTGTTTTTTTGCTATAAAGAAGCAAATTAAAGAGCAACGTTGCCAACACTTCCAAGAAGTTTAAAGAACTCTGTAAACAGAAGTTTTAAATAATTTATGACAATAATTCTGATGAATAGATGAATGATTCATCCTCGTAGTTTGGATTTTTTTTTTACGAGAAACACGGTTCACTCATTCAGCTGAGATTCCAATGAAGCTGACAGAAAAATGCAGCTAAAATTTTAACAAAAAAACCAAACAAGCAAATTCACTTTGCAGCAACCACTGCATTAATTCAGAAAATGTGCAGGCGATACGTTACCGTGTCTTTGACATGAGCACAGCCACTTCCACGAGACTAAAATCAAATGTTTCAGTAAAACAGAGTTGCATCTGCACATCTTGAAATGTCTCCGTTTCAGTCAAATACAGTAGAGCTCTGACTAAACAGAATAAAGTCTTTTAAACACATCCTTATAACAAGTCTGTACAACAACTTCATGAAAAATACACGCTCATTTTTCCACTTAAACGCAGTTAAGCTTTGAACAACATATACATAGTATGCAAGTTAAAGAATTTGAGTATAATTCTAATAAAAACAGCTCAAGTGTGCTCTCGACTTGTCATGACCTTGTTTTTCAAACAAATCCTTTGTTGGTTAAATTTTGTGCGATTTAAAATCAGAGGTTACAAAGCAAAATCAACAAAACAGCTTTTTTCTCTTCGCCTGACTTGAGAAAACCTAAAAGTGCCATCTTTGATGGTGGTTATGTTATTTCTTCTTGTCTTGAGCATGATCACATGAACAGGTGTGTTCTGCAGCTCGTTTCCATTCAAAGTGCATTGATCTAATAAAGGTAGAAAGAAAAATCAGCTTTACTCATGAACGACAGCAGGTTGTGGTCCATTAATGGAAAGTGTAAAAAAACAAAACATCCCAACAGGAAAAGTGAGGAGAAAAGAGGAATATTCCTCTTGTTGCAGAGACTGCTCTGGTCTAACAGGAAGTTCCTTAAAATTAGAATGGCCAAACTGGATGATTGAAGTATAAGCCAGAATACACCCAGTTTGTGAGTGAAGTTGACAATTAAAATGACAACCTTTAATTAGCAGCTAAATATGGTGCACCAACCGACTAGATGAAGCTTCATGATATTTCACAATCGGTGTTGATTTGAAGTGTTACGACACCGGGCAGAACACGATAACCTTGATACGGTCTGACTGTTCTGTCTGGGATGTCACCAAGAACAGAATCAGAGAACGAGCTGTGCGTCTGACAAACAAAAGTTTGAACTCAAAGCCCGAGCGGGTTACGTCTTGTTACCATGGTGATTTAACCACGCTCAAACTCGTTTGTCTGGGTAAAGACAACTCCTTCACTATCTTGATTTATACACTTTTTGTGGAGAAAACCAAAATCTTAAGTCAGTGGGAGTGGACTTTTTGACCACCTATGTGCAACAAAACTACAGTGACAACGGGGAAACACAACTCACTGCTCATCTGCATTTCTTATTTACCTCAAACACACAAATTGATTTCAAAAATAGTTGCCATGCAGCTCAGCTTCTAGCACACATCTAGCACCATCACATTGAACACAGGGGCCCCACAAGGATGTGTGCTGAGCCCCCTTCTATTCACCCTGCTAACACACGACTGCACACCATCGTACAGCTCCAACCACTTCATCAAGTTTGCGGACGACACAACAGTGGTGGGTCTCATCAGCAACAACGATGAGACGGACTACAGGAACGAGGTGAGCCGCCTGGCCTTGTGGTGCGGACACAACAATCTCACTCTCAACGTGGAGAAGACAAAGGAGATTGTTGTGGACTTCAGGAAGAAGGATGCCCAACATGCCCCTCTGACCATCAACAGCACCGCAGTGGAGAGAGTAGACAGCACCAAGTTCCTGGGAGTGCACGTCTCAAAGGACCTGTCCTGGAGCAGGAACACTGCAGCACTGGCAAAGAAGGCTCACCAGCGTCTCTACTTTCTCCGCAAGCTGAAAAGGGCTGGAGCTTCAACCCCCATCATGAGCACCTTCTACAGAGGTGCCATAGAAAGTGTCCTGACCAGCTGCATCACTGTGTGGTTTGGTGCATGTACTGCATCCTGCCGCAAGAGCCTCCAGCGCATTGTGAGAGCAGCTGAGAAGATCGTGGGCACCTCCTTGCCCTCACTGCAGGACTTACACAGCAAACGCCTCACTCGGAAAGCCCACCGCATGGCAGGTGATCCCACACACCCACTACACAGCTGCTTCAGACTGCTGCCATCAGGGAGGAGACTGAGGAGTCTCCAGGCTCGAACCAGCAGACTGAGAGACAGCTCTGTTCATCAGGCAGTCAGAATGCTAAACACTCTGCCTGCTCTGCCCTCCCTCCCATTTGAACTGCCTTAACACTAAAACTTTCTCACACATTATCACTCAACACAAAGTTTTTAACACTAGACTCTGTGTCATCAAACGAGTTTTCACTAAACTCTCGGTCATGTGCTCATACAGTTTGCACTACCTCTCATACTTGCACTAATGTCTGTATTACATCACTGCCTATAATCATAATACTGTTTACATTCTCTGTTTACATTTATTAATACTGTTTACTTTTGTTACTACTGCTTACATGTAATTACTACTGTTTACATTTATTTACACTACTCTAACATCTACACCACTGTTGGTACATATACAGTGTGCTCTGAACGGTCTTATTTAGGGATGCCCAATGTGCCTTACTGCATATGCCACTTTTTGCCTCTATAACAACATCAACTACTACCTCATACATATACTGTGTACTGTACATTGACTCATACGCTGCTTTGCCACTTTGCAAATGTCAATGCTAGAAACCTTTAGTTTATTTTAGTTATACTTTTTATACTCTTTTTTTATACTAGTATGCAAAAACTCAGGACAATATTATGTTCATTAAATGTTTAATGTTTTAGTTTTAGAGTTGGTGTAAATTTTCATACTCTTATACCACTATGCAAAAAACTCAGGACAGTGTTAGTTTTACTATTTTATGCTTATGTCTATTATTATATGTTTCAGTGTTTCAATGTTTAGATGTTTACTGTTGCACCGAGGGACTGAGAGAAACGCAATTTCGGTCCTGTGTATGTCCTGTACTGTACATATTGCAGATCTGACAATAAAGTTGACTTTGACTTTGACTTTGACTTCTCTAGCGACTAGTTGGAAAACGCTCTCTAAACCTCTGGTTTTAGGAAAGACAAGAGCTGCTGCTTAGGCAAACACTGAACCCCACAGGGTGAACTCAAGAAACAAGTACAGGTACATTTCTATTCATAAAGTGCTTTATATACAGATCTGACTTCTTTCTTAAAAGGAAAAAAAAATGAACAAGTTTCACTCATCTGACTTGCCACGTCTCATTTGTAATGAATGAATAAATGTGAGGGAGCAGAGGCAGTAAGGACTGCCTTGTTTAACAAACAAGTGATAAACCACTGGTCCTCCTAACAGAGGATGAGAGCTTTATCAGACAAATACAAGATACAACTGAAACCTATACAGGAAATCAATTCATTTAATGCACCTGAATGTGAATTTTAAGCTAAAGCTGCAGAAACTGAAAACACTATGTTCTTCCTAATTCCTCCAGCAATGAACACATTCAATATGTACAGAAAGTCATTTGACTTACTCCCTCAGTATTTACAGCGTTAATATTTCCAGACACTGTCGCTGGCGTCTGATTCAGCAGCACAGTATACGGTAACTAAACCATCAATACCTTAGCTTCACGTGGCCATAACTTGATTTGGTTTGTAGGTAAGGTGCGTAGAAGTCATCTCACATTACAGAAACCTTCTTTTACCAACAGGAAAAGTCATGTTTCCAGCTATTACACACATTGTGTGATGAACAAACGGGAAAAACATTCTGAATAAATTGAAAAATATAACGTTCTGTTATGCTAATAACCACTGTACACTTTCATATCACATACCTCACTATATACACATTTTGTTTCTCCAACAACATTTAATGTTGCAAAAAAGAAGAAGTTTGAGCGTGAGTTCAGGTGGGTGGGAAAAGTATAAATTCTGTTTAAAAAGGAGGTGTAGGACCCAGCTGCTCCACAGCTAAATTCTCTCTGCACAAACACAAAATCACACTTTCTCACTGCTTTTGTTTAGGCCTGTCACAATAACTAATTTTGCTGGGCGATTGTCTAAGAAATCAGGTAGTCCCTGACTTACGAGCACTCTTACGAGGTCCCGGACTTACGAGTATGCATCTCATAAAAAAAATAAAAAATAATTTTTTTTTTTTTTTACTTTTTTTTTAAACTTTTTTATTTTTATAAATGAATACATGTACAGTACTGGACAGTCACCAAGCACTTAGCCTATCCTAACACAGTTTTTAAAGATGAAGGAATAAGTTGAATTGTCTCCCTTTCACATAAAGGGAGCTAGCTAGTTTACTAGCTAGTTTCTAATGATGTGTTGATGGCAGCTGATTCTGGAAACTACACTGTGTTGGTTTTATTGGACTTGTCTTCGGCCTTTGATACAGTGGATCACACTGTTTTGATCAACAGAATGAGAGAGTTTTTTGGCATTTCTGGCACTGTTTTAAATTGGTTTATTTCTTATTTATCCGAAAGGTCTTTTACTGTTTTTATGAACAATGTTCACTCTGATGTTGCGCGGCTGTCTTGTGGGGTACCCCAAGGTTCAGTTTTGGGCCCGATCCTCTTTTTATTGTATCTACGCCCTTTAGGTTTTATTTTGAAACGTTACAGTAATGTATCTTATCACTTGTATGCTGACGACATCCAGCTGTACTGTTCTTTTCGAATTTCTGAGTTCCATAAATTGACTGAACTCAGAAACTGTCTGTTGGATATCAAATCATGGCTGAACGACAATTATCTACAGTTAAATGCAAATAAAACAGAGACTCTTATCATTGCCCCGGATGATAAAATCCAAATTATCCAACAGCATCTTACGTTTTTAAATCTTTCAGTAAATAAGAACATCAGAAATTTGGGTGTCGTCTTTGATAGTTCTTTATCTTTGGACAGTCATTGTAAAGTGTTAGTTAGAAATTGTTTTTATCATCTAAGAAACATTTCAAAATTACGAAGTATTGTATCACAGAAGGAACTGGAGATGATTGTTCATGCTTTTATTTCGTCTCGGTTAGATTACTGTAACAGTCTTTTAATGGGTCTGAACAAATCTTCTTTGGCTCGCCTTCAGTCTGTGCAAAATGCTGCAGCGAGGCTGCTAACTAGAACCAATAGAAGAGCCCATATCACTCCTGTTCTGGCCTCCTTGCATTGGCTCCCCGTGCATTTCAGGAGTCATTTTAAAATTTTGGTTTTAACTTTCAGGGCATTGCATGGTCAGGCTCCCAAATATTTATCGGACCTTTTGAAGCCTCTCCGTCCCACCAGGACTTTGAGATCTTCAAATCAAATGCTACTGATGGTACCAAGAACGTATTTTAAAACACGTGGAGACAGAGCATTCCAAGTGGTGGCCCCGAGGCTTTGGAACGCTCTCCCTCTGTCACTGCGCAGCTCAGACTCTATCGACTCTTTTAAAAAAGATCTTAAAACGTATTTATTCAGACTGGCTTTTAATTAAATTTTATGTATTTTTTCTTTTTATTCTTTTATTTTTGCTTGTGAAGCACTTTGTGATGTCATTGTCTGTGAAAGGTGCTATATAAATAAAGTTTACTTACTTACTTACTTACTTATGGGAATGGAGCCTGCAGGGAGGAGGGACACAATTCAACTGACTCCTTAACTGTGTTAGGATAGGCTAAGTGCTTGGTGACTGTACAGTACTGTACTGTGCATTTATCTATTTATAAATAAAAAACAATAAAAAAAACTGTATATACAGTACTGTATATTTTTAATAAATAGATAAATGTACAGTACTGTACAGTCACCAAGCACTTAGCCTATCCTAACACAGTTTTTAAAGATGAAGAAGTCAGTTGAATTGTCTCCCTCCTCCCTGCAGGCTCCATTCACATAAAGGGAGCTAGCTCCCTTTATGTGAAAGGGAGACAATTCAACTCATTCCTTCATCTTTAAAAACTGTGTTAGGATAGGCTAAGTGCTTGGTGACTGTCCAGTACTGTACATGTATTCATTTATATAAAAAAAAATAATAATAATAATTTTTTTTTTTTACTATGTGATCCTACTTACGAATTTTTGACATACGAGCGCCCCCTAGGGACGGAACTCGCTCGTAAGTCAGGGACTACCTGTATTACTATAAACGATAATATTGTTTGAAATTTAACAACAATAAGTAATTATTGTCAAACAAGAAATGTTGGTTAATTTTTGTGTGTAGTACCTTTTTTGACCACTGGATGGCAGTATAAGACAGTTTGAACCAAAGGATGGATAGTGAGGGAGCGAGCAGCGTGTCTTTTTAAGAAAAATGAGAGGGAGGCCTCTTGACGTGACATGGGCCGTCTCTCCTTCCTGCATTTCAGTTCTCAAAATGGCGGACGCTCGACGTGGTTTGAGCTCTTTAGCAAAACTTTTAATTTAAAAAATCAGTAAACAAGTTCTCGGCTTCTTTTTGCAGAGGGAAAAACAACGTTTTAAACGAAGGCACGAGTTTCAACCATGAATTTTGGAGCTTCAACCAGACTGAGGTTTTTTTTCAC
>JBBPBX010012652.1:40974-53685 GCA_038048925.1 Garcialebias charrua | reverse complement strand
GATATATCTTTATATATCTTTATATATATCTTTATATATATATTTATATATATATATAAAATGTGTAAATACAGAAGTAAAAAAAAAAGAAAAAGTCTGTTGGATAAAAGAAGAAACGTTTCTACATTTTTTTAACCCACCCAGAGGACCTAATTTAACTCGTATCCCCCCCCCCCAACTTTGCTGTATGTGATGTGTCACGTGACACTTTCTGATTGGGCAGGTTTTCGGCGGTGCTTAACAGATTTTTGGGCTGGAAAACCTGGATTCTATCTGGCAACACTGGTCTCAGTCCATCACAGGGACAACTGGACAGGTTTCAGTCCATCACAGAGACAACTGGACAGGTCCCAGTCCATGAGAGGGACAACTGGACAGGTCTTAGTCCATCACAGGGACAGCTGGACAGGTCTCAGTCCATCAAAGGGACAACTGGACAGGTCTCAGTCCATCAAAGGGACAACTGGACAGGTCTTAGTCCATCACAGGGACAACTGGACAGGTTTCAGTCCATCACAGAGACAACTGGACAGGTCCCAGTCCACAAGAGGGACAACTGGACATGTCTCAGTCTATCACAGTGACAACTGGACAGGTCTCAGTCCATCAAAGGGACAATTGGACAGGTCTCTGTCCACCATAGGGACACCTGGACAGGTCTCAGTCCATCACAGGGACAACTGGACAGGTCTCAGTCCATCACAGGGACAACTGGACAGGTCTTAGTCCATCATAGGGACAACTGGACAGGTCTCAGTCCATCAGAGGGACAACTGGACAGGTCTCAGTCCATCAGAGGGACAACTGGACAGGTCTTAGTCCATCACAGGGACAACTGGACAGGTCTCAGTCCATCAGAGGGACAACTGGACAGGTCTCAGTCCATCATAGGGACAACTGGACAGGTCTCAGTCCATCACAGGGACAACTGGACAGGTCTCAGTCCATCACAGGGACAACTGGACAGGTCTCAGTCCATCATAGGGACAACTGGACAGGTCTCAGTCCATCAGAGGGACAACTGGACAGGTCCCAGTCCATCAGAGGGACAATTGGACAGGTCTTAGTCCATCACAGGGAAACCTGGACAGGTCTTTGTCCACGAGAGGCACAACTGGACAGGTCTCATTCCATCAGAGGGACAATTGGACAGGTCTTAGTCCATCACAGGGAAACCTGGACAGGTCTTTGTCCATAAGAGGGACAACTGGACATGTCTCAGTCTATCACAGTGACAACTGGACAGGTCTCAGTCCATCAAAGGGACAATTGGACAGGTCTTTGTCCACGAGAGGGACAACTGGACAGGTTTCAGTCCATCACAGAGACAACTGGACAGGTCCCAGTCGATAAGAGGGAAACTGGACAGGTCTCAGTCCATCACAGGGACAACTGGACAGGTCTCAATCCATCAAAGGGACAATTGGACAGGTCTCTGTCCATCATAGCGACACCTGGACAGGTCTCAGTCCATTAGAGGGACAACTGGACAGGTCTCAGTCCATTAGAGGGACAACTGGACAGGTCTTAGTCCATCAGAGGGACAACTGGACAGGTCTCAGTCCATCAGAGGGACAACTGGACAGGTGTCAGTCCATCACAGGAACACATGGACAGGTCTTAGTCCATCACAGGAACACATGGACAAGTCTCAGTCCATCAGAGGGACAACTGGACAGGTCTCAGTCCATCAGAGGGACAACTGGACAGGTCTCAGTCCATCACAGGAACACCTGGACAGGTCTTAGTCCATCAAAGGGACACCTGGACAGGTCTCAGTCCATCAGAGGGACAACTGGACAGGTCTCAGTCCATCAGAGGGACAACTGGACAGGTCTCAGTCCATCAGAGGGACAACTGGACAGGTCTCAGTCCATCAGAGGGACAACTGGACAGGTCTCAGTCCATCACAGGAACACCTGGACAGGTCTTAGTCCATCAGAGGGACAACTGGACAGGTCTCAGTCCATCAGAGGGACAACTGGACAGGTCTCAGTCCATCAGAGGGACAACTGGACAGGTCTCAGTCCATCACAGGAACACCTGGACAGGTACCTGATGCATGTTGTTGGTCTGTGGGATGAATCCATAGGTTCAGTTTGTAGAAAGAAACCCTGACAGAAAGCTTTCAGTCCAGACTGCAGCTCAACACAACAGGACGACTGCAGAAAAGTTCAAGTCTTTAATGTAATATAGGTGGTGGCCATTAAAGGTAAAAAGCTTTTGTTACATTTTTCATATTCAACCAATTACTGGACTTTGTGAAATCAGTAGAAATGTTTCAACAAATGCTTCTATTTTTTTCTATCATTTTCATTTTGAACATTAAACATTTCATGACCTAAAAAGCACCCTTTATTTTATAGTGGATTAAAGTAAATTAAAACGCTGAAACAAAACGCCTCAATTAAAACTCAGTACAGTACCGTGTTTTTATAGCTGCTCTGATCCACGTTGCACACGTGGATCTGTGAATCTGTACCAGTTGACTTTTCTTCACATTACTAAAATAAATGAGCAACAGGGACGTTTGCTGAAGCTCCTGCAGTTTTAACCAGTACCATAAACTGGTCCGAGGCCCGATTCTGTTTCAAAGTTGTCTGACTAGTTTTCTGCAGAGGTTGAGATCAACATCAGAGAGGGACAGGCTGGCAGAGTTTAAACTGTATTTCAGCTCACCTGGCTGCTGTTCAGCTCCGAGTGGAGGTAGACCTGGAGTCCTGTCTGGTTCTGGTCCTCCACACTTCTCTCCATCAGTTTGTGTCTCTCTGTTGTCCTCAGCTTTGATTCGATGAAGCTGTAATACCTCAGGCGTGTCATCGTCTTCACTCCTCACTGCGAGCTGATTGGTCCAGAGTTCCTCTTCTTCCTTCTTTATTTGAACAAGTTCTACGTCCTGCTGGTCCAAACTGGAGCTCTGCAGATGAAGGTCCTCCTCTTCTTTTATCACCAACAGCTGCTGGTCCTCTGCAGGAGACACACATCATGGCTAACATCTCTCTGTGCAACCACACAACTGTTGTTGGAATAACTTTAATAGCAAGGAGACAATTTAAAAAATAGTTTGCTTATTTTGACGTGGGCTTAAAATCTAAAAATGGTAAGTATTTTACCTGTTCTAGATGCTCTTTACACAAAGTCATGAGCTAACTGCTGGTCCAAATGAAGCGAAAGTGGATTACTGCAGTCTTAAAACAGATCCAATTACAGTATAAGCATTTGGTAATTCAGGGTGTATACAGACATTCTTAAGTTAAATTTAATACCTTTTTAATACCATCACAATATTTTTTAATACCATCACAATATTTTTTAATACCATCACGACACTGAGCTGTAACTTTAGCGGCAACCTCTTGTACTTCAGTTCAGAGCAAATAATTAATTTTGAAGTTATTATTGTCATTTTCTTCCTAAATTTTGGTAGTAAATGTAGTTTTATAACAATTACTGGATACATCAATTTGCTTATTGCCTCAATAAAAGCACTGACCTACTTGTTATTTAATTCTAACCCAAGACAAAAAGTTTAATTGTTCCCACACATAACATATCTTTAATGGCAAACGAAAAACCGTAAACTTGAAAACAGAACAGTTTAGTAAAAAAATTTCAACACTGAAAACATGCACAATTCAAAAAGAGAGGGAGAAAAATAATTATTGTATTTTTCATCCTGTAAGTCGCAGTTTTTTGCATAATTTACATGCCTTGCAACTTATAGGCCGAAGTGACATATTTATGGATTTTTTCCCATTTTTATAAACCATTTTTTGACTGAGATATGACCGTTTCTATTCATTCTGACTGAAAAAACAAAACAAACAAAAAAAAACAGCAATACTTGATGGCCCCAGAGTAGTAATATAATCGTATGGCATGCTGTTGGCTGTTGTATCATGTAATAGGAAAACGTGCCTAATGCCTATACTGTACTGTAATGACTAATTTAAAAAAGTTCAAGACAAAAACCACTGGACTTTATTTATTATACTATTTATTATACTATTATACTATACTTTGTTTTTTTCTTGCACTTTTTAGTATTTACCATGTCCTGGATGACTGAGAATCTTTACTAGCTATTAATGACTCAATCGGCCTGCCATACCCTCACCACCTTCATTCTGCTCTGCTTGGAACCGTCAGCTGCACCGCCCCGGCTAAATGCAGCTAATTTTGACCATTAAATTGCATTTATTAAGAAAACGTTATACTGAGACACATCTTTGCTATAATTTCGAGCTAAAAATTAAGTACTTTTCTTGTTAAATGTCTGAGGATCAAGCAGCATTTCTCTTTCCTGTTTCTTTTTACAGACATGACAAAAAGCCTCGGCCAGCTGTAGGTGCGCACACACACTGACCGACGATATGACATCATTGTTTTAGCGTAGGTCTTACTCAGAACATAAAAGTAGAAAAGATAAATTCTGACATTTTTTAGCCGACAGAACGAGAAAAATATAGTTGTTATAGTCCTCTGCCTCTCACACAGTGACTGCTGGACATGGACACCAGTGATCCTCACGACACAAACAGGAAGAAGCAAGTAAAAGAGGATGAATAGATGGATGGATTATATTTAGTTTATTTACAAACAAGCAGTGGCCACGTGTAGCTCATCTGGGGCTACATCTACAGAAACTTCTCATTATTTCAGCAAAAATTCATCTGTAGTGCAAAACTGACAATAAAAGTGTAAAATATTACATTAGCAAGAAAACTGGAGAATTTCAAGACGCCAACTTGTCAGTACAGATCCACCTTAAGTCCTAAAACATCTCCTGTCCTTAGAATTTAACATTTGTCCATCCAAAATTTTGATCATTTACACCTTTACACGTTACATTTCCTATTATATGGTTAGTTAGACAGAAATACTAAATACATTTCCACCAGACTGAGAATCACATGTAGACAAGAAAAATGGTGGAGAGAACAGGAGCATAGCCAACTAGCTCTCCAGAGTCGGGTGAAAAATACCCACAACAAAACAGTAATTCGTTAGACAAAACTAAGGCATGAGTGGGATAAGTAAAGGAAGAAGCCGGAAAAAATACAAAAAGTAAGACAGGATCGAAAAGCAACTTATAATGGAAGAAATTTCCAAACACAAAACCAGTAAAAGCAAAACAAAAAAAAATCCAGCTGAGAAAATGGAAGAACATGTCAGCACGGAGATCAATGGCCCTCATGCACGAACCGTTCGTACGCACAGATTTGTTCTTAAACTGTGCGTACGAGTGATTTAGGATCATTTGCGGCATTCAACAATGTTTTCGTATCCTACGATTTTCTTCAGATACGAACAAAATTTACGAGTGGTCCGGACCTGTCGTATAATTTAGGAGCGTCAGTCTGCTGTCATCCAGACGGATCTTCTCCACGAATAACTTCATATTTCGTTATTTAGAAAATATTTTGGGTTTAAAAAAATCACGCACCATAATTATTCTTGACAATAGGTTATTCTGTTTGAATTAGAATTATAATTTTAAGTTTAATTTGTCTGGTGTGTCGCGCAGGCTTCAGTGAGTCGTGCGCTCCCCTTGGTCATCAAAGCCGCTCCTCATATTAACACCCAGGTACATAAAATTCCCATACACCGCCGCAGAACAAGTACGAATTAAGACTGATTTTCATGCTATTGCTGGACTGCTGTGCAAACACCATCGGAGCAATAGATTATTATCTGATTCGAAATATAACCTGCAGAATGTGGTTGCGCGATGACCAGGAGGTGCGCGCATGACACATTTGTGCTGCAAAACATGTTGGCACGCGTCTTGCAGCGTGGCATTTATTGTCCACCATCTCGCAGACTATTCCTTGATCTCCTCCTGTCCGTGCTGCGGCGAGACGTTTGTTTGAAGCCATTTTCAGATCAAACCATTTATTCTTGATTTCTGATACTGTACGACCCACGGGACACACAACATATGCACTACAATATTAATATGAAGTTAACTGTAGTTTCGAGACATTTTAAAATGCTTCTGTTCAAAAACACATCCGACACTTGCGGGGGGGTGGGGGGTAGCGATGGGGGGGTAGCCACAGCGCGACTGAGAGCAGATCTCCGAACGCGTGAAGTTCCTCCTTTTACTTCTTGAGTTTGAATGAATGGACACTTCCTGCTGTCAGAAGGCAGGAAAGCGTGGCCTTATATGGTGTTTTGAGGGGTGGGAATTATGTAAATGACCTCTCCGTGTGCACGCGCAGCTGTTTAGGACAGGTGGGATTCATTAATTTTACGCAACCCATTTACACACGTTTCCTCAGGATAGAAGACTTTGTTGAATCTGACGTGGCATGTTCGTACGAACGCTTCGTACGAACAAAAGTAGGAGAAATTTAGGATAAAAATACGAACATTTTCGTGAATGAGGGCCAATGTTCCCTCTAAGCTATGTGCCTGTGCAATCGTGCACTGCTTGCACATTCTTTGTGCACAAGAAAATCTATGCTGCGCAGTTGTGAATGGGCCACAGGGTTATCTCCTGTTTTGTAATAAACTGTCAGCCCAAGCGCAGTGGTCTGTACAATCTGTATTAGGGCTGGGTAACAAACTTCAGTTCTTTGATGGATCAAAATATACTTCTTCTTCCCAGGGCCGGATCTACAATACGGGCACACCGGGCGCGTGCCCAGGGGCCCGACAGCTCAAGGGGGCCCTCTGCTGGCCAGGAGTGAGCAGTTCAGCCTGGCAGAAATTTTTTTTTATTTATTTTATTTTTTTTATTGTCGCTAGACGTAGATAAAACAAGGCTTTGTCCTCAATTTTCCTTATTATCCAACCCAAATAAAATAAAAAGTTGTTTTTCAAAAACAACTCATAAGTGTCTTTTAGTTTGTTGACATGACGTGTATGATTGGAAGCAGACGGCAATGCACACACTCAGTCCGGTTGGTGGCGGTAATGTGCTTAAAATAAGTTTGCCAACCGCCAATAAACAATAGAAGAAGAAGAAGCAGCTCTGCTCTGTGACCAATGAGCTGACAGCCCTTTTACACACGTGATTGAAACTACAGAATCCGGCTCATCTCATTGGTCCAGTCTTGGCAGTTTACGGAAGACACGGCGCGACAGGATTTGAAGAAGAAGACAGCATGGACGCGAGCGGCAAGCATTCAGGGGATTTAAACAGTGAACATAGATCACCTTCGAGCCTACTCCCCCCAGGAAAAAAAAAGAAACGGCTGCAAAAATACAGAGTCGAGTGGGAAAAGGAATGGTGTCACCAGACGACAGAAACATCGAAGCTGGACCGTAGGAGCAACGAGCTAACATGCTAACAGACCTTACTGTAAGATGGACGGGTGGCTGGTGTCACCAGACGGCAGAAACAGAGGAGCTGGACCGGAGGAGCAACGAGGTAACATGCTAACAGACCTTACTGTAAGATGGACGGGTGGCTGGTGTCACCAGACGGCAGAAACAGAGGAGCTGGACCGGAGGAGCAACGAGGTAACATGCTAACAGACCTTACTGTAAGATGGACGGGAGGATGTCATGTGTGGCTGGAACGCGTGAATGATAAAGGCTACAAAGCGAACTGTACTGTTTGCAAGCATACTTTTTCTGTAGCCCATGGTGGACAGTGTGATGTGAAACAGCATGCTTCTGCAGTTGGACACATAAGAAACGTGAAAAAGAACAAAACCAGGAGAACCCTTGAAGAAGTGGAGAAGATCACTGAAAGTCTTCACCTGGTTGGCAGGTAAAAATTCAATAATTTGTAGTGGTGAACCATGTTTAATTATTGATAGTTATAAACAAAAGTGTACAATTGACACGTACAAATAAGTACATAATTGTGAATTTAAGAGATTGCTAAAAGTGATTTTTTTGAAGGAATATGAAAAATAACATAAGAATTTATTTGAGTTGTTAAAGTTGATGTAATCTTACATTTGGTGATGCAATTAATTTTGTTCTTTGATAAATCATTGTTGTGAGTTTATTTGGGTAAAAAAGGGGCAGAGATTATAAGATTATTCTTCATCTGCTGCCTTTCATTTTATTTTGAATGTATGTTTTTTATTTTTTATTGAGTTGTTGACTTTGTTTTAGTGAAATGAATGAATTTTAATAAATAAAATAAAAATAAATAAATTTACTTTACACTATGCAAACATACAACCTTGTCCATCTTTAAAAAAATCACAGTTCATATAGGTAATTAATAAATACATTTCAAAATGTACAAGCCCAAACATCTATTTCTTTTTATTTGTCCCTCCTCTTTTAACAAAACGAGTGGTGTTCCCACATTTTTAATGAACTAAAACAACAAAGTTTGGACTGTCTTCAACTGTATTACTCGCATGTAAACAAACGGTGTTTCCGGTCAACCGGAAGTCGTGTGCACATTTCGCGCAAAGCATCATGGGGCGTAGGAATACTGTGGATAGCTTTAGAGCTGTGGCGGCCATCTTGAATCAGGCTGACTCCAAATCAGTTGTAAACGCACATCTTTAAATTAATTGTTTTATTTGATCTTGTTTTACCAGGTGACATTTTTGAGTCCCAGTTCTTTCATGACATTACCATATTTTTCAGACTATAAGGCACACCGGATTATAATGCACATTAAGCAAAACTAAAATGTCTTGACAGATGCATGGTAGTTCAGACATTTTGGCTTGATTTTAAAATGTGGATCCAATCAAAAGGGATTTAACTACCTACTCTCACTTGAAAATAAATCCAATTTGGGTTAATTAATGAGATGGGTAGTTATGAAAATGCTATCAATAATCTGATCATATCAGCTAAACATTATGTTCATATGCTGTTTTTTTTCTTCCCAAATGTAAACCTAATATGAACCACTGGAAGAATGAGTCCTATGCAAAATCTTTAAAATATGTAAATGAACAAAAAATGCTGGCAAAATTCTTAGTTTCTTGGTTAATTTAAATTTCCTCATTAAATGCCTTTTTTCTTTCTTTGTTTTATTTCCACTATATTATGCACCACATTTTGTAACTTTCTATTGCAAGAATTTGTACTTTTTTGTTGTATTGTACATTGTTAAATAAAGTTAAAAAAACTACAGTTTGACAGATTTGAGCACCGTGTACCACATAAAATCAGTTTGAGATCAATAAGCACAACCAGAAAAAATACATAAGGCACACTTGATTATAAGGCTCACTGTTGATTTAAAAAAAAAAAAAAAAAAGTATTTTAAGTGCGCCTTATAGTCTGAAAAANATATATATATCTTTTTTTTCCTTTTTTTCCCCCTAAGTACGTATTTTAACAACCTGTTAAAACACACCAAAATGCAGGAAATCAAATCTACTTCATGCAAAAATTTCTGGTGGAGGACCCCCAGAAACTTTTCTCAAAAATGTAATTTTTGGGAATTGAAATAAAATTTGTGTTAAGTGTGTCTTGAATGAAAAATACGCCATGTTTCAAATAATAAAAATTGTATTAACACTATTAAAGAACAGGTCTTAAGTATTTATGTTACACTAATATTTCCGATGCATAAAGAGACAAATTAAAGACAATTATTTAATACTACAAAAGAGGGTTATGCGGGGTCCCTGTAACTTTTTCTCCCCTGTAAGGGATCCCTGAACCCAAAAAGTTTGAGAACCCCTGCTTTAAACAACATACAGTATCTTTAATTTTCTCACCTCATTTCATACTCACTCTGTGCATACCACCGAAGCTATAGTATTGTTTCCTGCTGCCAAAACAAGCCACAAAGTGATTTTAAATGACTCTCATATGTCTCATCTCCTACATTGCAGCAATACTTTGAAAAACTGTGACCACGGTGAGAGGCAGGACATGCTGTAAGTTACACAACAATGTGCACGCTTTTAGTTTTGACAGAATGATACATAAACACAGTTGATCTTCTTTTAGATCTTTACCATATGTAATTTGCTTATACCTAAATATTTACTAGACGCTTCCTCCAATTCAGAACGTTTCAGTACACGGGGGGACGTTTCTGCCATGTATCATGTTTCGGAGGAAATCCATTCATGGAAAGAAGTGTTTGCGCAAATGACCCCATTTGAACTATGTTTTTCACAACTATTGCCACAAACAGTGAGAATAACCACAACCCTGGGCCGTCAGGCTGACTTAAACACTGTTGCAAGTTTTCTCTAATGGTTATGAAGTTAGTACAAAGTGTAATATATTAGTGTTCTTCAGTTGATTTCATCAACAGATTGTTTTAATGAGGATCACTCATTTGTTTGCAGTAATTAGTTGTATACCTGACTTTCCTGTTCATAATTGTATGACCTCAATTTATTTTGTTGCCCTGCTCTTTCAGTTTCACGGTTGCTTTTCATTTATCATTTGGAGTTTGGAGAAATAATTTTTTATGTGACGAAAGATCCTTCTTTGGTCCCCAAGAGCACACGTGAGAAGACTGATCTTCCCCTCTCACATAAATATTGGCAGATTCCCAGCGTTGGTCGGCCAACAAAGGTGTGTAATAATCAGCAAGACGACAAAGGAGGACAGGTTAACCTCCAAGAACACAAGTGTCTGTTTGACGCTTGTTGAAAATCATGCGGAAAAGCCTGCATGCTGTTGACGAAATGTTTAGTGGACAAATGAGATCAATGTAATAGTTTTTTTTTTTTTGCTTTGTTTGAAAGAGAAACTTTAGGCTTGGTAGAATGACTCTTCCTGGAAATGTTGTGGTAGATGATCAATTTCAGAATGCTGTTACTGAAGAGACAAAAGTACAGGTATAGAAATATATTAATGAATTTAAGAAAAAACTATTCAGAAATTTAATTTCAAGAGAACTTGAGATGTGCAAAACACAACATTTCTTAGGTAAAACTTTAATCAAAAATGTGAGAAAAAAACATTGTGCAAAACTAAAAATGTTGCCATTTTTCACACAATTGCTTGTTCGGTTACTGTAGATGTCCAAACGTTTCTTACAATTCCTTGTACAGTAGTTATTGTCATTAAAAAGTTTTAAGTGAGGCTTTGTACACTGTGTGGCTCACAGAGAATATTTTGTAAACGAATATCAGCTATAACTGCATAAAATATCAATACAGTATATGTAATTTTGAGTGAGTTATAGGCCATTTTGTGTTCCTCATAGAAGGTTTTGGAAAATTTTCATAGTAGATTGTGTTAAATGTATGTAAATTTCTATTTGAAAACTTATGAGATTACACATGAAACCTAAGAAATTTCATGAAAAACCTATGAAAATCCATGTGAAATCCATGAAATAACATGTGAAACGTTTGATATATGTAAAATACATCGGATTTCTTAGGAACCCAAATGAAATTTCATATGAAACATATGAAATAACTTGTGAAACCCATGAGATTACATGTGAAACAAGTCAGGTCACAGGTGAAACCAATCAAGTCACATGTGAAATTCATGAGATCACCCATAAAACGTTTGAGACTGAACATGAAACATATATTACTGTACATGTGAAATTTATTAAATTACTTGTGAAACTCATGGGATTACATGTGAAACCAGTGAAGCTGCATGTGAAACTCATGAGATCACACATGAAACACCTGAGACTACACATGAAACATATATTACTGTACATGTGAAATTTATGAAATTTCTTGTGAAACTCCTGAGATTACATAAGAATCCAATTAAGTTACATATGAAATTCATGAGATCACACGTGAAACACATGAGACTACACATGAAACATATGAAATTACTTGTGAAACCCATGAGATTACGGTACATGTGAAACAACCACATGTGAAACCAATGAAACCACATGCGAAACTCATGAGATCATACATAAAATCTATGAGATTAAATGTGCAATTTATGGAATTACTTGTGAAACTCCTGAGATTACATGAGAATCCAATGAAGTTATGAAATTCATGAGATCACACGTGAAACCCATGAAACTACACATGAAATATATGATATTACATGTAAAACATATGAAGTAGTGAAACCCATGAAATTACATGTGAAACAAGTGAACTCACATGTGAAACCAATGAAATCACATGTGAAACTCATGAGATTACACATAAAACCTATGAGATTAAATGTGCAATTTATGGAATTACTTGTGAAACTCATGAGATGACATAATAATAATAATAATGCATTTTATTTGGTAGCGCCTTTCGAAACACTCAAGGACACTTCACAGCATTAAAAACACAATAAAAACAATATAAAATAATTATATAAAAAAGAAAAAGAAAAGTCAATGAAAAACACAATAAAAAATATAAAATAACTATATAAAAAGAAAAATTAAAGTAAATTAAAAACACAATAAAACAATATAAAATAGCTATATAAAAAGAAAAATTCTAGTGAGAAGGCTAGCTTGAACAGATGAGTTTTGAGTTTTGATTTGAAGGTAAGAAGGCAGTCAATGTTACGGATGTCTGGGGGAAGAGCGTTCCAGAGTCAGGGAGCAGAGTGAGAAAAGGCTCTGTGTCCCATGGTGCTGAGGCGGACAAGAGGCACGTTAAGGTGGATGGAAGAGGAAGAACGAAGGGAGCGTGAATGGGTAATGTGCAGGAGATCAGACAGGTAAGGAGGGGCGAGGCTATGAATAGCCTTGAAAGTGTACAACAGGATTTTAAATTGAATTCTGAATGTGACTGGAAGCCAGTGGAGTTGCTGTAAAACTGGGGTGATGTGGTGGGATGAGGGGGTTTTGAACAATGCGGGCAGCTGAGTTTTGAA
>JBBPBX010012652.1:5713-34558 GCA_038048925.1 Garcialebias charrua | reverse complement strand
ATATATATACAGGGAGTCCTCGACTTACGAACGAGTTCCGGACCTAAGGACCGTTCGTATGTCGAAAATGACGTAAGTCGGATCACATACAAAAAAAAAATTATTTTATTTTTTATAAATGAATACATGTACAGTACTGTACAGTCACCAAGCACTTAGCCTATCCTAACACAGTTTTTAAAGATGAAGGAGTGAGTTGAATTGTCTCCCTTTCACATAAAGGGAGCTAGCTCCCTTTATGTGAATGGAGCCTGCTAGGGAGGAGGGAGACAATTCAACTCACTCCTTCATCTTTAAAAACTGTGTTAGGATAGGCTAAGTGCTTGGTGACTGTACAGTACTGTACATTTATCTATTTATTAAAAATACATATATTTTTTATAAATAGATAAATGTACAGTACTGTACAGTCACCAAGCACTTAACAACCATTCACTCTCTCTCTTTCTCACACCTGGCAACAATTTAGAGTTAACAGTCAGCCTAACATGCATGTTTGGTCTGTGGGAGGAAACTGGAGTACCTGGAGAAAACCCATGCATGCACAAAGAGAACATGCAAACTTCACCCAGAAAGGCTGGGATTTGAACCGTCAACCTTCTCGCTGAGAGGCAACAGCTCTACCAACTTCTCCACCATGCCGCCCATACATGTGCTGATTTATCAACTGAACATGTTGAGACTTTTATCTTCATGTTCCAGTGTTTATGTCGGGCTTTATTTAAACAAGCCCATATAGAAAATTGCACATCCTTATCTGTGTAGAAGGTAACGGGAAGAAAATAGGGCACTATTTACCTCATTTCCACAGGGCCGTTTATGATGAAGGAAGTGCGTGTGTAATGAAGGAAGCCTTAGTGAAACATAAACACACCACACCTCGTACTGTCTTGTCCTGTCAGATCCTGTCTTCTCTTCTTGCCTTTGACTGGTGAAGCCTCTGTATGAGCAGGACCGGCAGTCTCATGCGCCCAACCTTTTCAACCGCTTCAAGTCTTTGTCTAAAAGCAGCACATCTGAAGCAGTACTCTCAAAGGGAAATGCCACGTGAAAGAAAAAGGAAATGATTGTTGAGCTAGGTGTGTTTAGTACACAATTATAAAAGGAATGGCTTGTGCTTGCAGCAGACAGATGCACCAACTCACTCCTCGTTTTCATGCCACACACTCTGTGTCGGTGTTTAGTAGGGGTGCGAATCTCTCAGTGTCTGGAGAATCGATTCAATTCCAATTTTTGGTGTCACGATTCGATTCAAAATCGATTTTTTGATTCAAAAACGATTTTTTGATTCAGAAACGATTTTTGATTCAGAAACGATTTTTTCTATTAAAATGGTCATAAATTTACCCTGATGCTCAAATTTAGTTTCAGTTTTGTAACTGACAAGCTGAAAAGAATGAACAACAATGTAAACAAATGGAACATTTATTTAAAACAATAATTAAAAAAAATTAAACAACAATGTAAACAAATAGAACATTTATTTAAAAAAATAATTTTAGGTTCCTTATTGTATCAAATTTTTTGCATCGTTTGATATTTATACCAAAAATAGGAACAAATAATACAGGAATGCATTACATTCTGTAACTTAAATAACCAGTATTAGGTTAGCCTTTTGCTCTGTTACTTATAGACGATTATTGTTTGAATTGATTGTTTGAACTTGTTTTGTTTTTGAAAAAAGGGACAGATAAAATAAGATTTCTTCTTCTTTCTGCCACCTTTCATTTTATGTATTCTTTCATATACTATGAGATATGGTTTTATTTTCTTTATCTTTTGGGTTTTAATGTAAAATGAATAAAATAAATAAAATAAAAATCAATCAATAAAAATAAAAATCGATTTTGGGGCTTTTAGAATTGATTCTGAATCGCCAGGACTAAGAATCTAGATTCTTTAAAAAATTGATTTTTTTCCCTGCACCCCTAGCCACTGCTGGTTAAAATGCACAGAAACAAACAGATGGAAAACGAGAAAGATGGAGTGTTTACTTTATCATCTCATTGTGGCATGGCCTGAACAAAAGAGTCCCCTTTTCACCAGACAATAGTCCCTGTGGGTTATTTCTGGTACTCCGGTGAAGAAGAAGGATGGAAGACTGACCACAAAGGAAAGAATGTGGCTCCTGTTGTGGTCCTAAGGGGTCATTGGCTAGTAGATGTACGGGCGGGGTGTCTGCCTTTTCACATTTGGTGGCCCCTGGAGTGCATAAGTCAAGGTCTGCTATGTGAGGAGGGGTGAAGGGAGGAGAAATTGTGTTGTTTATAGTCCAAAGTTGGAAGGGTCAAAGGTATGAGTTACTAAAGGAGCAAGCAGATACAAAAGATGGCACCTCTGTTTAACCCTGACAAACGCAGCATTTTAAGGAATGAAGACAGTCAAGCTTGGCACTGATGTCATCTTAAAAACAGACGAAGCAATTCGGGAGTTCTTGAAGCCACTTCGTCCTGCTTTGACAGCATCCGTAACTGACACTGAGCTCAATTATGGCTGTTCCCTCCAGGGTTCACTCAGCTTCTCTCAGTGCAGAAAAATAAGCAACAAAAAAAAATAATACAGACACAGGAGACGCATGAGGCTCAGAGGTAACATCTGCGGAGGCTGTGTGCAAAGTAAGTGCACACACGTGTGGGAAAGATTACGTCTTTGCGTGAGTGTTTACTCTACCAGTATCATGCGCTGTGACAGCGGTAGGGACACTTCCAAGATCTTGTTGCTATTTGAACGATGAATAATTGTCTGGCTGGTTTGCTTGCCATTTGTGTACATATGCTACACTTTTTTTTGGCAGACTCCCATAACCGCCATCGAGAAATGCTGCAGCAGAATCTAGTTTTGCCACTGTCTGTCTGTTTGCATGTCTGTCTGTTTTTATTACATCCGCAGGGCTGTCATTGTCACCAAAACAACACTCTTTTCATACAACCAACCATGCTGCCAGTCATCTTTCTTCTTATTTTTTATTTATTTACAATTTTATGGAAACTTGCACAAACGAATCAAGAAATTACATCTAGGGGTGCACCGATTTCAATTTTCTGGCCGATCACCGATTACCGATTTTTAGAAAGTCTGACCTGCCGATTCCGATTTTGGCCGATACCGATTTTCAGGTGTTAAAAGGTCAAAATGCACCCTAAATTTTCAGGATTTTCCAACCTTTGCTGAGGCAGATAAAATCGGTAGATAAAATCGGCTTCTCATTTAAAGATCGGCCGATCACCGATCTCCCCAAATTAAGGAAATCGGAGCCGATCGATCGGCCGGCCGATTTATCGGTGCATCCCTAATTACATCTATAACGGATTAACTTTAGGAGCCACACAAATTTAAGATGCACAGTTGACTGATCTTATAAAACACAAACATAACTACCATATTTTTCGGAGTATAGGTCGCACCATCCAATTATTGCCAAAGAATTGGAAAAATCCATATATAGGTCTCACCCGAGTATAGGTCGCACCTACGTCAAAATGTGGACCGTGTTTAGCTCTGCTGCAAATGTCTCTTCCACAGGAGCGCACAGCAAGGCTTTTAAGAAGATTAACACTTAAAAACAATTAATTGTTTGATAAAAATTATAGCAAATATGTGTCTGAGCTGAACTTTTCTTTAATAAATGAATAATTTTAGCAGGATAAACACCTAAAAATATATATTTGTTAGCTGACATTATTGTAAGAGTGTGTCTCAGTTTAATTTTTGTTAATAAATGATTACAAATCAGCTTATTTTATAAAAAGCCAAATATAGGTCGCACCTGAGTACAGTATAGGTCGCAGGCCATGAAAAAATGATAAAAAGGTGCGACCTATACTCCGAAAAATACAGCATAAGCCAGACAGTTTTACAGACATTGTGCAAAAAAATAAATAAAGTTGCAACTGTATTAGAGAACAATTTGCAACAGATATTCTGAGCACAGCTCGTAACATAGCAAGAGATTGTGCAAAGCAGCTCTTTGATTTGTCAACATAAGATGAGCTTTGTCTAAAGCTCTTGCATGAAAAAAAGCTAGCAATATTTTATTGCTTTAAGCCACGCTTGGTATTTATTTTATTTTTCATTCTTATCAGACTTCTATATTCAGCTGTGACGACTACATGAGAAGTTGCCAGAAAAAAGGAACATGGTTCTTACACAAGCAATGACAGCCGTTCAGTCAATGAGTTCAAATAACTTCATTAGGGAAGTGAGACGGGATGCAACTTTGTCTTAAATATTCTGTCTTCCCTTGCATGTGAGGACTTTAATTAACAAAGAGGCCTGGACTTGTTTGCTTGGAAATCTGGTAAAAGAGACAGGAAACTAGCAGTTAGTTGAAGGGATGGAGTAGCCTGGCCCTCGCCTTCCTGCACAGCTCCGCTCAATTCTCATTTCCCTTCACTGCACAGTCTGGGATTCCTCCCATAGGCAAGGATTTCTCCGGCCGATTTTTGACCGGACCAATCAGAGAGCAGAAGGCGGAGTTTTGAACGACGTCGACTGACGTCGTCATTCAAAATGGCTGCTGCCACGAAGGAATTTTCAATAAAACAAGGTAAAAAACTATTATTTCTCTGCTGAGAAAAAATATATTTCATAGCTGACGTTATATCAGAAGTGTTCCTGAGCAATCAGAGAGCAGAAGGCGGAGTTTTGAACGATGTCGACTGACGTCGTCATTCAAAATGGCTGCCGCCACGAACGAATTTTCATCAAAACAAGGTAAAAAACTATTATTTCTCTGCTGAGAAAAAATATATTTCACCGCTGACGTTATATCAGAAGTGTTCCTGAGCTTAACAGTTCCTAAATCAATTCACGAAATGGTCAAATCTGCTGGATATTAAATAGTTTCGGTTTGATATTTTCCAAACAGCCTCGGGTGCGCTACGAAAATAAATGATAAAAAATCGAATTTTATCTCAAATGTTTCATCTAGGCCAACAGTCAGTAAATTAAAGACATATAATTACACACTGGTGGCAGAAAAAATATCCACCGAGTGGTTTCTGAGCAATTTATCTGAATAGCCTGGACCTCACCAGACTAAACTAACAAAACTCTGCCTCCTGTTCTCTGATTGGTCCATTCAAAAATCTCCAGGAGAAATCGTTGTCTATGGCAGAGATGCCAGACCCTTGTCTGAAGCGAAGTGAAGGACAGGGTCTGGTTACAACCAGGCTAGGGATGGAGAGCAGAGTCCAGCAAACAGGAACTAGACACAACTCCTCGTAAAATATATGGAAATTGTTTGTTCCACTGCAAACCAGTGTTGGTCAGGCCACTGCAAAAACTGATGCACTGATAAAAATAAAAATAAACAGGTCTGCCCAACAAAGAACCTCTTCAGTTGTCTTTGTACGTGCAAGATGCAAGTTGAAATTTGTAGTAAAACATTTTTATTGTCTCTTTCATGTCATCAGTTGCCCATGGAGGGCTGTAGGTGCAAAAATCAGCTTAATGTCTAAGTTCATGCTCAATAATCCAAATGGAAAATCCAACAAAGTTCAGTCAGGTCATCTAGACAGTTTCTATTTTGTTCTTGTAACGTTTTGTCCTTCATCCAAAGGACTTCGTCAGTCCGGGGAGTCACGAACAAACTCAGTCCCACAAGCAGCACATTCCCATAGTGGACCAACCAGTTTGCTGGTGATAAGCTGGTTTCTGGGGCCTGCCCTCTCCCCTGTCAATTCCTTAGGTAGCCATAGCCAGAGTGGTTCAAAACATCAAAGTTGATGGTCAATAATTCAGGTAGAAAATCCAACAAAGTCAAGTCAGGTCATCTTCCACCTTGTCATCTCCATCTTCACTCACTGCCATCTCTGCCTGCCTGGAGGCAATTAGGGCATGGATGAATCAGAACTTTCTTCAATTAAACTGCTCCAAGACTGAGGCCATACTGATTGGCACCCCTCACCAGGTACAAACATCTCCTATAACAACACTTTCCTTTTCTGGACAAGACATCCCCCTCTCCACCTCTGTTACTAATCTTGGAATAAAAATGGACTCCAATCTTACATTTGAAAATCACATTAAGCTTCTGTTTAAAACTTGCTTCTTCCATCTTCGAAACATCTCCAGACTTCGCCCATCCCTAACTTTTTCCGATGCTGAGAAGCTCGTCCATGCTTTTGTCTCCTCCAGGCTCGACTACTGCAACTCCCTGTTTATTGGAATCCCTGGCAAAAACCTTCAGAAACTTCAATATATTCAAAACAGTGCAGCAAGGATCTTGTTGAGAGTTCGTAAATTTGAACATATTACGCCCATTCTCCATAACCTTCATTGGCTTCCTGTCGCCTACAGAATTCAGTACAAAACTGCTCTCATTACACATCAATGCTTACATGGAGCTTCACCAGATTATCTGAAGGATATTCTTATTCCATACTCATCCACCCGGTCGCTGCGGTCACAGAACAGTAATCTCCTTCACATTCCGAGAACCAAATTAAGGACCATGGGAGACCGGGCTTTCAGTGTGGCTGCCCCCCGCCTGTGGAACTCTCTTCCTGACTGTCTGAGAGCCCCACAGTCTGTGGTTGACTTTAAGAGCGGCTTGAAGACCTTTCTTTTCAACCGAGCATACTCTACCTCCTCATGATTCTACTTTTGATCTTAGTTGATACTGTTATTGATTTTACTTGTTTTATTACTTGTTTTATTGACATTTAATTCTGTTGCACTTTGTAGCACTTTGAGATTTTCATTAATGAAAAGTGCGTTATAAATTGAATTCATTATTATTATTATTACAGTATCTGGATGGTTTCTATTTTTATTGAGATGTTTCATCCTTTATCCAAAGGACTTGAACCACTTTGGCTATGACTGCCTCAGAGGAGTCGATGGTGGAGAGGGCAGCCCCCACAGACACCAGCAAACTTCTTGGTCCACTATGGGAGTGCTGTTTGTGGCTCTGTGGATTGATGAAGTCCTTTGGATGAAGGACGAAATGGCAAAAAAAACAAAAACAAAAACAAAAAAACATCCAGATGACTTGACTGAACTTTGTTGGGTTCAACTTGTGTTTAACCAGAACAAGAGCTAACACCAATAACTTTCTGACTTATCTTAAAGCATTCAGCACATTTTCGGAGTCGTTAATGTCACTACAGGCTGTAATGTGATCTCACTTCCTGTTTGGATGCTAATTTTGATTGGCTGTGACCGGATAATGATTATGATTGTAAACCTAACAACTGATGCCCAGTAATTCTCAGTCAGGTCATCTGGACAGTTTATTTTTTATAGAAACGTTTCACCCTCCATCCAGAGGGCTTCATCAGTCAGGAGTTCCAGCAAACTGTTTCCCCACCAAGCAGTAAACACCTTAAGTGGACCAACCAGTTTGCTGGAGCCAAGATGGTTTCTGGGGGCTTTCCTGTCCCTTGTCGACTCCTCCCAGGCATTAAGCCACAGCCAAAGTGGTTCAAGGCAACAAAGTTCATGCTCAGTCATCCAGGTACCAAATCCAATAATTCTCAGTCAGGTCATCTGGACATCTGGAGAGCATCATCAGTCTCCAGCAAAACTGGTTGGTCCACTTAGGTTGTGTACTACTTGGTGGGGAAACAGTTTGTTGGAACTCCTCTGACTGATGATGCCCTCTGGATGGAGGGTGAAATGTTTCTATAAAAAATAAACTGTCCAGATGACCAGACTGAGAATTACTGGATTTGGTACCTGGATTATTGAGCATGAACTTTCTTGCTGACAACTGATTATTTGTTGATGGTCATTGGTGTCAAAATGAGGCAACGGCAGGAAAAGATCTGGTCTTAATCCAAACACAGGTACAATCTGTTAATGTTGAGTTCTTGTTATGCTTTTTTTTTTTTGAGCAATATAAATTATAATACATAATAGCATGTCTGGTCTGTAAAGGGAGAACCATCTTGATCTGTCTGGAATAATACTTCCATGTAAAATGACAAAATCGATGCATTTAAACAAGATGAGACAAAGAAATTGTAAAATATAATTGAAAAACCTGCTGAGCCACTTTTCCTTGTATAGTTTCTTGTATCTGAGTCAGTGGAGCATCAGCAAACTGACAGGACGTTGAGCAGAGGGGATTCGTTTGAATATGAGTTTAACAATCACTTTCAGTTTTTTGATTTCACAAGTAAATTTTTATTTTGCAATCCAGACACTTCTATATCTACTACAACTTTGTTTACTTAGTTTAAATTTATGAATCAGCCATCCAGCTAAATTTGAGTCAACTGAATCATAAAACATTAAAGGGGAAAACTCGAGGTGATAAAACTAATTTTAGATTTGTTTTTTAACCCAGTTCATGTTGTCATATGTGGCTCATTACTGATTTGAGTGCAATCAATTTAGCCAAATCTTAGTCTTATTTGTCCCACATAAATATTTTGAAGCAACAGTCCAGGTAAGATCTCTAGTAGAAACCACTTTTTACGTTAACAGGTGTGTACCAAATGAAACAATGTAGAAAATGACTACATTAACAAAATAAAAAAGCTGTTTGTGAGGAGCAAACATCGTAATGAAGAGCGTGCATGCAAACTTAGTAAAAAAATAAACCCTTAAATAACTGGGGCTAATCTTTTGGTTTGCCACTGCAGGACTGGCGCTCAGTGAAGCCATAAAAAAAAAAAGGACGTTGCAGATGAAAGCGCTCACATGAGTCCACGAACAGTTAAACTCGTTTGAGCAAATTTCTGTTATAGGTGCAAGTTTAATTTACAAATAAACACAGAACATCGAGAGGAGCCAGTTGAGGTGGCTCGGGCATCTGGTTAGGATGCCTCCTGGACGCCTCCCTGGTGAGGTGTTCCGGGCACGTCCCACCGGGAGGAGACCCAGAGGAAGACCCAGGACGCGCTGGAGGGACTATGTTTCTCGGCTGGCCTGGGAACGCCTTGGGATTCCCCCGGAGGAGCTGCTCCAAGTGGCTGGGGAGAGGGAAGTCTGGGCCTCCCTACTTAGGCTGCTACCCCCGCGACCCGACCCCGGATAAGAGGAAGAAAATGGATGGATGGATGGACACAGAACATTAACCGATCAAGCAGCTCCTTGTGCTGAAATGCCATTCTGTTACACCGTGTTCCAGGAAAAATCCATCTAGATACCAATCTGGCTGAAGGACAGGAAATTTGAGAGGGCATAACCAAACCAATAAGCCCAGTAGTGATTATTTAACACACCAGCCAAGAAGCAGCTGTTGTGGATGTGCAGTCCAAAAGGCCCGTGCCTTTGAACCTGAACTGAACCTTTGTGACAGCAGACAGATGAAGCTGGGAGTGTTTCCATGTTAACTCTGCAGCAGCTGTATTTGTGTGCTTGTGCAAGCTTTGACAACAATACAGCAGTTAAACCTTCTTGCAACTGCTAACAGAAGTGGTTCAGAGTGTCATGGGTAATGTTTAACAAACACAGGTGAAAGGGTGTGTGTGTTTACACCTTGTGATAACTCTATCTTGACCAGTCTCATCTCTAAAAAAAAAAAACGTTGTCAGAGCTGCTAATCTTTTCACAGACTGTTGCTCAACACTTTCATTCCTTTGAAAGAACAAGCTGTGCTGATGTTGACTACTCAGCACCAACACTTATGGCGTGTTCTCTTTTTCTCACACACACAAACACAAGTCACCACCTGTTTTAACAGTATCTGTGCTTTGAGACTGCACAGAAGACATTTAAAGGTTACGGTAAATTAAACTAAAATCCCACCATAAATAGTCGCTAAATGTTTTGAGAAACTGGTCATGTCCCACATCAAGACAACCGTCAACATCAGCGAGGACCCTCATCAATACGCATACCGTGAGAACCGATCAACAGAGGACGCCATCTCCTCTGTGGTCCACACTGCTCTCACCCACCTGGATCAGAAGGACTCATACGTGCGTCTGCTCTTTGTGGACTTCACATCTGCCTTCAACACCATGATCCCCCAAACTCTGATAGACAAACTATCCACACTTGGACTAAGCCCCTCTATTTGTAACTGGGTCTTAGACTTCTTAACAAACAGACCACAGTCCGTGAAGATCCACAACTTCTCCTCTTCCACCATCACCCTCAGCACTGGCTCTCCTCAAGGATGTGTGCTGAGCCCTCTTCTGTTCACTCTGCTCACATATGATTGTACAGCCACACTTCCAGGCTGTCATATTGTTAAGTTTGCAGATGATACAGCTGTGGTGGGATGCATCACAGATAATGATGAATCCAGCTACAGACAGGAGGTGGAACATCTGGAGAGCTGGTGCAAAGAGAACAACCTTCACATGAATGTGAAGAAGACGAAGGAGATGATTGTGGACTTCAGAAGGAACAAACACACCCACACCCCACTGTATATAGGTGGATCTGCGGTGGAGGTGGTCTCCAGTTACAAGTACCTGGGTGTACACTTGAATGATAACCTCAGCTGGAGCAATAACACCACCAGCCTGATCAAGAAAGGTCATCAGAGACTCTACTTCCTCAGACGGCTGAGACGAGCTGGTCTGAGAAGCTCAGTCCTCACCTCGTTCTACAGGTGTGCAGTGGAGAGCGTCCTGTGCTCCAGCATCAACGTGTGGCATGGAGGCTGCACAGTTGCAGAGAGGAAAGCTCTGCAGAGAGTGGTGAAGGCTGCACAGAAGTCTGTGGGAGTCAGTCTCCCCACCATCACAGACATTTACACCTCCAGATGCAGAAAAAGAGCCACCTGCATCATGAAAGACCTCACTCACCCAGCACACTCACTCTTTGCACCACTCCCCTCGGGACGGAGGTTGAGGAGCATCAAATGTAGAACCACTAGACTGAGGAACAGCTTCTACCCTGAGGCTGTCAGACTCATGAATAAATAAATAATAAGAATAAACACTGCAAAATGTCACATCATGCTGATACTGATCTGTTTCTTGTTGCTGCGTTCATCTGTGACTATCTGCGTTCATCTGTGACCATCTGCTCATGTTCGTGCTGCTGTTTATAATGATGTTTTTCTACTACATTAGGGCTTAGTGTATTACTAGCTGATGTCTCTCTTAGTTAATCCTAGATGTTATTATTGTTTTTCTCTTGCATTTGTTGTTGGATGTAACTGGGACCCCGTGTACATAATCTCGTTTTCAACACATGTACTACATGCGGTGCAAATGACAATAAATTCTCTCTGACTCTGACTCTGACTAAATACAATTTAGAGAAAAACAACCCAACAAAGTCTATAACCTGTAATTACAAATCTTTGCCACTAGATGGCGACATATTCCCTTTGAATGGACACTGGAGTAATTTTCTTCCACACTGCTGACCTAAGTTCAGAGGTTGAAACTTTTTCTTATTATTTTTGAAGGTAGAATGCCACAGTGATTTAGAAAACCAGGAGAAAAAAAATGCACTGCCTAAACATGTGACAGTATTTATTGTATAGTAAAATATTCAAAACTCCAAAGAGATCACAAATATTTTACAGCAGAAGCAGAGATGCAGATTCAAATAAAGAAATGTGTTTTTAATGTGAATTTATAAAAAACTAAAATTATATGAGTTTTATTTATTTATTTTATTTAATTCACCTACAAGCACTATTATTTTATATATATTTAAAATTGCATTTTGTCATGTTATGATATCTGATTGGTGTGATATTTTACTTTAAACAGCACATTTTATTGTTTGAGCTCATTACAAAGCTTTTTGGTAATCCTTGCTCATTAAGACAGCCATTGATTTAGTAAAATATGTATTAAAAATTAACAAGTGTAAACAAACACAATTTGATAAATTCTAGTGAGATCACTGAGGTCATATAGCTCCCTCTTCTGACTCAGAAAATATCACTAAGAGCTCGTTTTTCTGTGAGAGTGTGGTTTGACTTTTTGTTCAGATGTTTTATTAATGAGAAGTTAAGCAATTAAATTAAATCAGTTCTTTGTTGAGCAGAAAAAATACACGACTTTTAGATTCCCAAATGTTCAAATAATGATTCATGATTGTCGTACGAGAGATTAAAATGGGAAATATATTCTAGATTTACTGTAACACACGTGAAAAGGTCTAATTCTCATTTATCACAGTTGTTTTTAAAATATATACCCAAAAGAAAACAAACTTGAGGATGTAGAATAAAATTGGGGAAGTACAGTTTATGCAAGCTGAGTTGGAAAGTACTAAGCTTAAGACAATTTTATCATCTGATGGGCAAAACAGGTCAAAAACAGATGACCAAACTAAAGCAAAGAACCAAAAATTACAACCTAAATTAAAAAATAGGACACCAGTCTACCAAAATACAAAACAAGAGTTCTTAATGCACACACAAATGAATGTTACAAAAGCCTCAATATAGTTGTATCCTCTGTACAATGTTTAATTTGTCAATTTTGTCCATCCATCCATCCATCTTCTTCCGCTTATCCGGGGTCGGGTCGCGGGGGTAGCAGCCTAAGTAGGGAGGCCCAGACTTCCCTCTCCCCAGCCACTTGGAGCAGCTCCTCTGGGGGAATCCCAAGGCGTTCCCAGGCCAGCCGAGAAACATAGTCCCTCCAGCGCGTCCTGGGTCTTCCTCTGGGTCTCCTCCCGGTGGGACATGCCCGGAACACCTCACCAGGGAGGCGTCCAGGAGGCATCCTAACCAGATGCCCGAGCCACCTCAACTGGCTCCTCTCGATGTGGAGAAGCAGCGGCTCTACTCCGAGTCCCTCCCGGATGACTGAGCTTCTCACCCTATCTCTAAGGGAGAGTCCAGACACCCTGCGGAGAAAACTCATTTCAGCCGCTTGTATCCGAGATCTCGTTCTTTCGGTCACAACCCAAAGCTCATGACCATAGATGAGGGTGGGAACGTAGATCGATCGGTAAATTGAGAGCTTTGCCTTTCGACTCAGCTCTCTCTTCACCACGACAGACCGGTACAGCGCCCGCTTCACTGCGGACGCTGCACCTATCCGCCTATCGATCTCACGCTCCAGTTTTCCCTCATTCGTGAACAAGACCCCGAGATACTTAAACTCCTCCACTTGGGGCAGGACCTCCTCCCCGACCCGGAGAGGGCATGCTACCCTTTTCCGGCTCAAGACCATGGCCTCGGATTTGGAGGAACTGATCCTCATCCCGGCCGCATCACACTCGGCTGCAAACCGCTCCAGTGAAAGCTGTAAATCACGAACTGATGAAGCCAATAGGACCACATCATCTGCAAAAAACAGAGAAGCGATTCTAAGGCCACCAAAACGGATCCTCTCAACACCTTGGCTGCGCCTAGAAATTCTGTCCATAAAAGTTATGAACAGAATCGGTGACAAAGGGCAACCTTGGCGGAGTCCAACTCTCACCGGAAACGAGCCTGACTTACTGCCGGCAATGCGGACCAAGCTCTGACACCGGTCGTACAGGGACCTAACAGCCCTTATCAAAGGGCCTGGTACCCCATACTCCCGGAGTACCCCCCACAGAACCCCCCGAGGGACGCGGTCGAATGCCTTCTCCAAGTCCACAAAGCACATGTAAACTGGTTGGGCAAACTCCCACGCACCCTCCAGGACCCTGCTGAGGGTGTAGAGCTGGTCCAGTGTTCCACGACCAGCACGAAAACCACACTGCTCCTCCTGAATCCGAGGTTCGACTATCCGACGGACCCTCCTCTCCAGAACCCCTGAATAGACCTTACCAGGGAGGCTTAAGAGTGTGATCCCCCTATAGTTGGAACACACCCTACGGTCCCCCTTTTTGAATAGGGGAACCACCACCCCAGTCTGCCAATCCAAGGGAACTGCCCCCGATGTCCACGCAATATTGCAGAGTCGCGTAAGCCAACACAACCCCACAACATCCAGAGCCCTAAGGAACTCAGGACGAATCTCATCCACCCCCGGAGCCTTGCCACCGCGGAGCTTTTTAACCACCTCGGCGACCTCAGCACCAGAGATTGGAGAGCCCGACCCAAAGTCCCCAGGCTCCGCTTCCTCAGTGGAAGACGTGCCAGTAGGATTGAGGAGGTCTTCGAAGTATTCCGCCCACCGACTCACAACATCCCGAGTTGAGGTCAACAGCACGCCATCCCCACCATAAATGGTGTTGGTCGCGTACCGCTTTCCCCCCCTGAGACGCCGGATGGTGGACCAGAATCGCCTCGAAGCCGTACGGAAGTCATTCTCCATGGCCTCTCCGAACTCCTCCCACGCCCGAGTTTTTGCCTCAGCAACCACCCGAGCCGCATGCCGCTTGGACTGCCGGTACCTATCTGCTGCTTCCGTGGTCCCACAGGCAAAAAAGGCCCAATTGTCAATTTTGTTTAAAGCGAAAATCCGATTTAGAACCACATTTATTTGCCATTATGGTCCAAAATAAATTAAATAAAATAAAGTCTATGGGACCACATTAGAAATCACACTGTATCCATGGTCAATTCAAGTCTCCTGTCTAAATTGAAGCCCATACTGTCCAAAAATAACCTCGAGATAATACCGTATATGAGTTCATAACATCCAGGCTTGATTACTGCAATGTGCTTCTGTTTGGAATCAGTCAGACCTCTATTGCACAATTACAACTGGTCCAAATGCTGCAGCCTGGTTTTTATCTGGTACAGGCAAATGAGAGCACATTACTCCAGTTCTGGCCTCCCTTCACTGGCTCCCAGTTCACGTTCGAATTCAGTTTAAATCCTTCTGTATGAATTTAAATCTCTGAACAGTTCTGCCCACTCTTATCCCACTGATCTGCTGCAGCCATATGTCCCACAGTGCTCTCTGAGGTCATCAAATCTGATGCTGGTTCCAGTTACTCGTTTTAAGCTCAGAGGTGACAGGGCCTTCTCGGTTGCAGGTCCAAAACTGTGGAATGAGTTACCACTACATGTCAGGCAGGCTCCCTCTCTCACGGTTTTTAAGGCCCTGTACACACGTAGCCGGATATCAGTAAAACCGAACAGTTTATCGTGCGGTTTTGCCTTTCATCCACACGTGAACTCCGGTTGATGCAACTATAAACGAATAATTAAAAAACTCAGACCAAAGTGGAGATTTGAGAATTCTCCGCGTTCGAGTCTGCGAGTGGACTTTCAGAACTGGAGGTTTATGCTCCAGCTGGAGCGGCGCCGACGTGACATACTGCTCGGAGAAAAAAGCGCTAAAAATGTTAACATACCTGCTCTGACATGATTCCCAGTCGGACATGATTCCCAGTCAACATTTTCCTGCATTTTTTTAACTTTGTACTCCAACACGGTATTTAATAGTACAGTAGTTCAACCTCACGGTCTGTCCACACAAATGAAAAAACAAAGAAAGAAATAATAACAGGAAGTTGTCGTTAATTTGAAGAGTTGTCACGGCACTACACTGCCACCTATGGGTTCAGCATATTCATTACAACAGTCTGTGGTGAAAAAAATGGGGAAATGTAGACGAAAATTTTAAATATCTGAACATGTATGTACGGAGATATTTTTTTTGCGCAGATATTCGTTTTTCAAACACCAGGCTACGTGTGTACAGGGCCTAAGTCTCACTTAAAAACACACTTTTATTCCCTGGCTTTTGACAATGTGTGAGTTGCTTTGTTTGTTTTCTGCTACACAGCACTTTGGTTGGTCTTGTTGCTGTTGTACCGTATTTTCCACCGTACCCGTCGCACCACCCCATAAGACGTATCAGTCCAAAAATGTCTAATGAAGTGGAAAAATCCATAAATATGTTGCTTCGCCATATGGGTCACCGCTGACAACCTGGAAATGTGGGCCAGTGTTGTGTCAAAAATCAGTTGGCTGCCAAATGGTGGCCGCAGGAGTGTGCACGGGAAGATTTTAACAAGAATCTAACAAGATTAATGCTTAAAAACAAATACTGTATTCATTTGCTCAAAATTATATCAAAGGTGTGTCTCAGTCTAACTTTTCTTTAATAAATGCACTTTGACGGTCAAATAAGCGACATTTTCAAAAGCCGATACGCGCAAACATGAATGTGCAGCTGGCAACTCGCTGTGCATTTCTTGAAAATTAAACAAGATAACCACCTAAAAACAATTATTTGTTAGCTCGACTTTATATTAAATGTGTGTCTCAGTTCAACTTTTACTTAATAAATGCACTTCAATTGGTAAATTAGCTGCATTTTGCCAGGGCGACGGCGACGCAACAAAATGAAACTGATTTGTCGGTTGGGCCAGACAGATGACGATGTCAGACTGTGGCAAGCCAATTGTGTCATTAATAGCCACTTTTATCTATTACATGATACAACGGCATGCCATACACCTAAAGTTCCATCTAGCGGATGAAAATGGTAGTGTTCAATATTTTCAGTCAGAATTAATGAAAATGGTCATATCTCAACCAAAAATTAGTTTATAAATATGAGAAAAAATCCATAAATACATCACTTGGCCTATAATCGCAGGACATGCAAATTATGCAAAAAAACCCTGCTACTTATAGGGCAAAAATTACAGTAAGTGCTTTATAAATAAAATGCTATGGTATAGCTGCTGCCTCTCAGCGAGAAGTTTGCCAGTTCAAATCTCGGTCCGGGGGCCTTTCTGGGTGGAGTTTGCATGTTCTCTCCGTGCTTGCGTGGGTTTCCTCCGGGTACTCCGGTTTCCTCCCACAGACTAAATACATGCATGTTAGGCTGATTGGTAACTCTAAATTGTCCCTAGATGTGTTTGAGAGGGTGAATGATTGTTTGTCTCGTTTGTGTGTCCCTGTGATGGACTTGCGACCCGTCCAGCGTGTACCCTGCCCCTCGCACTGTGATTGCTGGACACGGGCACCGCCGACCCCCATGACACAAAAATGGAAGAAGCGGGTAAAAGATAATGGATGGTATGGTATGGTATGGTACGGTATGGTATTGAGCATTTAAAAAAGGTGCAATTTTTAACAATACAACAAAATTACCCAATTCATAGGACTTACAGTTTTTGAAAATGTAACTTTTGGCACAATCACCTAGATTCAACTTGCTTTATTAAAAATACAGTGTGGTTTAGTCTGTGTTCAATATATTTTTGTGTTTTTTTTTAGGTTTTGATGAGGTTCGAAATATTTTGACCTAGCATACCCCATCAATGGCTCATCAGTATAAAGGCCTTGTGAAATCTATTCCTAATGGGCCATTTAGCTGCATGAGCCATCATTTTTTAATTAATAGTTTGGCCAATAATTTGATGTTAATTTTTGTCATAAATAGTGGAGGACAGAAAATTGAGTTACTCCCCCTGAGAGCGCTTTCTGTGTCCCCGAGGTCTTATCAGTCGCCCTCCATCCCTGTTTGCTGCTGACTGTCACCCAGCCAGATAGATTGAGGTCTAATAGAGAAGCCGGCTCTGTTAAGTGATTGAGCTGTAAACACAGACTGACCTGAAGTAGGACTCTTGTCATGTGTGAACTCATTCAACACTCTGCGTCCTCTCTGCTGACGTCTGAGAGAGTCTGAATCATCTGTACGGCACAGGGGCATCTCTGCTCGGCATGGGAGCAGAGCAGCTCACACTGCTTGTGTTATACATGTACACATGTGTGTGTGAGAGACAAAGTGTGTGTTGAGGCATTAAACCACAACCCCGAGATGATCTTCCCATCAGCCGAACAGAGAGTGGAGATTGTCCGAGACAGAATTTATGGAAATGGTCATAAAAGGTGAAGACTTCAGAAATAGGATATGTCGATAAAACCCACAATCTACGACAGTTTACTGAGGAGATGAGTGGCACGGCTGTTAGACAGCACCAATCTAATTTCCTCAGTAAAGGCTTTCAAGTCAAAACCCTAAAGGGTTCATAAATCTTTGCAGAAGACAGATTCATCAAGACCATATTTGTGCCACCGCAGCGGTAAATGCATGGCTAATGACAGAATTAAGTCAAAGACCTTGAATGCATCATGATTTAACGTTCCAAACCTTTGGGTGTGACATGTTCTGCAATGCTTGAAAGATATATAAATTAAGTAGTGATATAGGAAGACCTTTTGAATTGTTGGAACTTGCAATACTCCCTTTTTCATATATATTTTAGCTTTCTTCCTCAAGAAACAAAAATACTAATCTAAAAAGAGATATTTGTGTGTGTTTTTTATTTGATTTCATTCTGCATTCTGCAGTATGAAATCAAAATGTGACACTGCTTTAATTACTGCATTTTCCACAGTATAAGTCGCACCTTTTTGCATAAATTTGCAAGTTCTGCAACTTATACACCGAAGCGACATGCATACGTTTTCTTTCCCCCATATTTATAACCCAAACTTTGACAGACATCTGATGCTTTCATTCATTCTGACATGGAAAATATTGAACACCATTTGTCACTGGAGGCACTGGAGACGTAAGAGGGCCATCTAGGCTTTTGACGTCTACTGGTAGTCGTGTCTGTTGCTTGCAGACCCGCTTCATTACGCCAGCTTCATTTAGCCATGGTTTGACCATTAAAGTGAATTTATTAAAGAAAAGTTAACGAGACACACCTTTGCTATAATTTTGAGCAAACAAAATAATTGCTTTTAAGTGTTAATCTTGTTAAGTTATTGTTAAAATCCTCCTGTGCACGCTCCCGCGGCCGCCATTTGGCAGCCAATTGATTTTTGATACAACACCGGCCAACATTTCCAGGTGGTCAGAGGTGATATATAATAGATGTGATTTGCACGGCGAATCGACTTTTTTAATTTAATTTTTCCACTTTATTAGACTTTTTTTTTTTTTTTTACTGATGTGACTTATACGGCGGAAAATACGGTCCATGGGCAGTCACAAGTAAATGTGTTTTCAAGGATCCTCACTACCTTTACCAGATGATCTTCAATTCAAGATTGGTGATTTATTAGTGAAACGCAACCTTTTTATAAGCATTTTATCATTAGTCATTTATTCTTTCATGATTCTTTCTGTTTTTGAACTGATTTCACCAGAGAAACACAGAAGTGACACTTTATCTCAGCTTTTTCCCCCCTTCTCTCTTCACCAGAGTTTGTCTTTTGACCGCCGGATGTTGCACATGAGCAGTGGTGCCTACAGTCGCAGGAAAAGGGGGGCGAGTGGGGTGACCTTATGATAGCCAGCAGCTCTTCCCTCTGGGGGGTTTCAGAGACCCCAGCCGCTTTCAAAGCACAGAAGGCCAATAAGGGCTAAAGGAAAACAATCATAGTGCAATGGCTTCTGATTCTTTGTCAGTCCTGGTCCAAACTGATCCGAGGAAGAAGGTTGCAGAGCTGAAAACATGGTTAAGGAGAGACGTGGCTGAAAACTTAACCAGCACATAGAAATATTTGTTACAAATGTTAAACAGCAATAAGGGGCACATGATAATTAAAAGGCTGATTTGACTTTTTTTTATTACCACCTCACAAAATCTGACTTCATGAAGATTTTCTTGTGAAGGAATTGATTGGTTTAATTTGTGAATATTTAACACACGTTTTAGAAAATTCTGCTAAACTGTCACGAACAAGAAAAACAAATAAGGACAATACATTTTTGATATAGTGTTATGCTGATCATGAAGAACTCTTCCTGCACAGTTTTTCTAATTAGTAACCTTAATTAAAAGTGTCAACTACTGTATAGAGAAACGGCTTTTTCTGATAAAATAAGGCGTGAACGCTGAGTGCTGAATGATGATGCTGAAGAAGCTAAAACTGAGCTGATAAAGGTAAAAGAAGCTGAACACTAGCTAAAAACTAAATGAAGCAAAAAGCTACGAGTATCAATGCATTATCTAAAAGCTAAAAGCAACAAAGGATGGCTAAAAGTAGAAAAATGGTAGCTTGAAGCTGAAAAGTGGCGAAAGTATAAAAACAACTAAGGTAAAGGCTAAATGTAACAAAAGAAGACAAAATAGAGTAAACTTACTGAGACAGTTTTTCAAAGTTGTCAACGTTCCTGAAGCAACTGAACTGATATCAGTTTATGTGAAAATACTTTTGAATAAAGTAATTTTTTTAAAGTACAAAGTGACACAATAAAGTCAACCCATTTCTGAATGCGCTAAACATTTTAATACATAAATTGTTAAAATAGCACTGAATATAAAGGAGTACAGTACTGTAGTTAGATTGCAAAAAATATACAAAGTATGGGGAAAAAAGCTGAAAAACTATAGTGTGAGTGCTGATTCATTATTTATTAAATAATACAAACATTTTGAAAAGCGCTCTGATCAGAGACTAACATGCCTTAAACTTGAAATTAAGCAAATATGTGTTTTTATTTTCGAATTAAGAAAAACAATTAACACTACACTGACCAACCCTGGACTAAGCTCTGTGAGATATTTTTCTATTTTGGGGACTCATTGGCGGATGAGCCTATAAGAAAGCTTTTTAGTCTTTTATTCTTATTTTATTTTTTTATAGGAAAGCTTTTTAATCTTTTTTATGTTTTACTCTTTCTATATACATATATGGATCTTGTATTGTATCTGAAATAAAGAAACTACTACTAACATTAGCTATGTAAAATGCAGGCAGGGTGAATAAATTGTTGTTGTTTTTTACTCTTCAGAGCAAACATGCATAAATGCTATCAATGTTAAACAATTTATTTAATTACTGTGAAGTTTCACATCTATGAAGTTTATGAACATAGAAATAACACAGTGTTTAAATCATCCTGTCTCACACCAGCTTTGAGTTTAGGCTTGAAATACACGACAATTAAACAGTTTTACGTCTTTATTTGAGGTGGTGGTCGAGCTCCGTGTCAGGAGTGATGCTGCTCTGGGGGAAGAGATAGCCTGGATCAACAGTAATCCTTCTTCCGAGGAGGTCACACTCCGGATAAAGCAGCCAAAGGTTCCCTTTGCTGTTTGCAGTCCAGCTTCCATTAGCAATCTGTTTGGTGCAATCCACCGAGAGGGAGCCCCGAGCCCCTGGGAGCACACCAACATACAAAGCCACACACACACACATGCTCACGGCACCGAGCTTGTTTGATGAAAAAGAACAATTAAGGAAGAAATGAGGGAGAATCATCAGGGGAAATGGTTGATGAAGACTTTATTGATTAGAGCAGCTTCACTGATCCAGCTCTCATTGTAGCAATTACCACTGGCTGCAGTGAAAAGTGAAGGTGGGGGGCTGAAGGTGCAGCGGCCCAGCCAAGGATCATGATGCTAAAAGACAAGAATCAAGGAAGTTTTTGTGGCTTGTGCTAAATTACAATCTGTTTTATCCACTAAGTGGAAAACAATCATATTTTGTTGCTATGAAACACGTTTTTACGAGAGTAGTTTTAAAATCCAATTATTGTGTGAATGCTAATGAAACATGCACACTATTGTGATCCATTTTTCTTCTGTACTTTTTTTTTGCAAGATTCTCGCCCATGGTTTTCAAGCTATTTCAACAAATCATATTTCAAAACGTTCAGCTCTTTCAGGGCAATCCTGCTATGACGTTTGTATTGGTGAAGCTTTGGCTTTTTGAAATATTTAGCCTTTTCTGCCATTTTTTTCATCATAGAAAATGAATTGAGCTCATTTTACATCCTTCAGATCTGTTCACAACCTTTTACTTATTTATTTTTGTTTATTTTTATTTATTAAATGTATCCATTAAAAATAAACAAATACCTGTAAATAAACAATTCCATAAACGATAAGAATACAACCTTTTACCGCTCCTTTCACATTTTGTTCTGGTTCAGCTTCTTTCAGCTTCCTTGTTAAAAAAATAAAAATCAGCTACCTGCAGCTAATCTTAGCTGTTTTTTCCATTTCTTTTGTTTTTCTTTCATATTCTTTCTGCTAAAAACATTTCTGTGCTTCTTCTAACTTATTTCTGTTAATTTCAGCTTATTTCAGCAAGTTTAAGCTTTTTTAAAAACTATTTCAGCTACTATATAGCTGTTTTATGCTAATTTCAGCTTTTTTCCAGACAATTTACACATATGCTCATTTCTGCTTTTGCCTAATTTGACAATCATGTCTTCTTTCTTCTTCCTAATTTAAGCTTGTTCTACCTTTTCAGCTACTTTTTAGCATTTTTAGCTCATTTCAGATGTTTTCAGCTAAATTCAAAATTTTTGTGGTAGTTTCAGCTGTTTTGGTGCAAAATTGAGCTTTTTCAGCTAATTGCACATTTTAAAAACTTATTGTAGCTCCTTACACTTCTTTCTGCCTTTTCAGTTACTTTCCAGCTATTTTTTGTGTGTGCTAATTTTAGCTTTTTGAGCTAATTTACTATAATTTTTGCACAAATTTCTGCTTATTTAAACATAATTCAGCAAATGTGTTCTTTCTGATTTATTCTGCGAACTTAGGATTGTTCTTCCATTTCAGCATGTTTTTAGCTAATTTCAACAGTTTTCAGCTAATTCTTCTTCATTAAGCAGTTCACACTGCATTTTTGTAGTAAATGCAATTTCTCTAGTTATCATAACTATTTCTTCTTTATTACATTACATATGACACAGAGCATGCTGACACGTGCACATCACTGTTCAAAACAAAACGGTTTTCCTATTTTATTTCCCTACCTTCTTTCATTTACAGACAAACGCCAACGATTAATTCAAATCCCAGTGAATAAAGCAATAAAGACTAATGGAGGCACATCAGAGTAAGCGCAAGAGCGCCATTGTCCGTTTGTTTGCTCAGTTAAGACTGCTTGGTATTTGTATTCAAATCAGTCTGAAGTCTCCTCCTTTCGATCAAAGCCCGACTGTGTTTCAGCTGATTGAACTTCACAATTATAGGTGACTCAAACATTCGTTTTCCTCTCAGATTGTGATGGCAGGTTTTGATAAAGCTCAGTTTTGTGTCTTCAGCGTAGCAACTGGAATGTCTTTTGATTTTAAGGTAGATAAATATGTTGAAAATCCCTCTACGTCCCTGCAGCTCGGAGGTCAAAGGTCATATAAGTGGGGATATTCACATTTACCTTATGTGAGTTTGAGCTGAGCTGTGAGTTGAGGTTCTTCAAAATAAAAGAACAGTGTACAAGTCAAACATGTCCAGTTTTATGAATTTCAGCTCTGATTAAACAAAGCTATGAACACCATTTTCAAATTTTGTCTAAAGTTTTCCTTTGATCTTACACACTAGAGCTTTTATACGTTTTTATATTATTGCCTGCTGCTGAAAGCAAATACAGACAAAACTGTTTTTGTCCATGTCTGTGTGTGTTTGTTTGTGTGTGTGTTCTCTGTTACAAAAATATCTTATGAACTACTAGATGAATTTTAATAAAAGTTGCCAAACGTGTCTATTAGCTTTACATCTACAACTAATTAACTTTTGGAGTCAATTCAAGATGGCTGCCACAGCCAAGTGACCTTAAGAAATAAAATAGTGGCTATAATTCAGTCAGTTTTACTGATATTGACCTAAAGCTAGGTGCGGTAGTAACAAAGACTGACAATCTACACATATTCTGAGCGTTTACAGATTGCATTAGATCAACAATTAATGCCATTGTCTGTTAGCAAAATATCTCATGTGCTACTAAACAGATTTTAATGAAACTTTCAGAAAATCATCATTGGATACACAAGTACAAATGATTACCTTTTGGCATCACTCCAATTCAAGTTGGTTCCCAAAGCCTGCTGAATTTAAAAAACAGATAAAAGGCTATTATTTAGTTGTGTTTATAGACACTGAGCTTACATTTCTTTTCGTTAGTAGCTGAATGTTATTCACAACACATACACTTAGCATGATATCTTTCAATGTTGCATGAGATTGCACATATTACGGTTACAAGTGTAATTTCTCAACATAAGACAATCTTATTTAAACCGTACTGCTGCCCATGGGTCAAAATGATCCACGAGGCCTCAGTCCTGACACTGAGACTTTGTGGATCATTTTAACCAAATGGAATCCCTTCATTTATAACATTGCATTTGTATGTTTTAAAATCAACAAAATCTATGTTGCTAAGTTGTAATGATGCATCTTAAAACTCAGAATGAACGAAAACGACTCATTGCAGAGTCAGTGTGTCTGCTCAGTTCTCTAACAACCTCCCAGGTTCATCGCCTCCTGAGCCATTTAGCAAGGACACACGAACAAAACAAAGATAATGGTCAATGGAAAAATAGGAAGGGACAAAGACAGTCTGTTTATGCTCTAGATGGAGATGAATGAAGGGTCATCCATTCCTTTCCATTTCACTTCCCCATCCTGCGCCACGGCTGCTGTCTGCTCCGCCACAATGATGATTAATCCTACACTCACTATTTATATTTTCTAATTGTAATTAGCGTGAACTATCAATTACAGTTAGTGCCTAATTGCCCTTCATAAAGTCAACTCCCCAGGTTTAAACAGGTCCATTTAAATGATGTAACTAATAGCTCTTGCCTTTACGTAGCTGATACATCTTCATTGCTGCATGCGTGAACCGTGATGGTTGCTCGTAATTTAACGGGGCGAACGAGAGAAGGAGTGCAGGTGGTACTGCGGGACTAATTATTGTAAATGAAATATGATGTGACCTTCTCAGAACAATGGCTAATCAATGCTCCCGTTGAGTGACAGTACTCTCTGTGCAGATGCCAGAAACCTTATAGCAAGCATGAGCTTCATAGGAAAGCAGACTTCTGATACTTTTTACACCTATTTCTCTTTTGGGTTCTTTTAATTTAATTTAATTTTTTATTGTGCACACTTTCATGTACCTAACTGTACCCTCACCTTCCTCTAGTTACAACTGCAGTTTTTTTTGTGGGGCAAAGTACCTGGTCTATTTAAATTCAGTTCAATTCAAAAATACTTTATTAACCCAAAGGGAATTTAAATGTTGTTGTAACTCGTTATCCTGGTTTCATTAACAGATGTTAGAGATACTGGTAGCTGTAGGCAGGAAGGATCTTTTGTAAAGGTCCACCCCACAAAAGATTCGTAGAAACTGGCCATAGATGCCATCCGATCCATCCACCCAGACTCGGCTGGCCTCTTGATTCCCCCGGGCTGCAGGATCATCCGAATGCCAGGCAGAACTCCTGCAATACTCCTCCCAGAAGCCTGCCAAGCTCCTCGTCGCTGCAAACAGCCGGCTGCAGGTGCCGGGGGTAGCTCCTGGTCCATCTGCGGTCTCAAGCCATGTTTCCTGCTAGTTCCAGGATCTCAGTGGTCAGGCACTCAAGCACAGCTGACAGGGAGACGGGAATGCATCCACCGCACCTCCTTTTCAACTCATTTGAGATTTGGGGCTGCAGCTGAGATATTATTTAAGCTTTTGCGATGTTAATCAGCTGCTCCCAGTTGTTAAAAAAAAAAGCTTTTAGTCAAGGTTACGCATCATAACAAATGTCCAGGAGTAAAGAAGTTTCAGTAAAAATCCTTCCAGCTGCACAGCATCTGATACTAGAGGACACAATCATCAAAAAATGTGATTTGCGTCCAGAAAAAGAGGAATTAAAGTTTCCAAAAGCAAAGATCTCAGAATGAAAGTAACAGAGCTACTCCAACATGTAGCCACCCCAAGCAATCCTTCCTGCCCACAATTCTAGAACTTTATTAAGGTGTGTAATAACTTAGGATTTTATTTTGACGCTTGCAGAGTAACATAATTTTTCAGACTACATTAGTGTATTTCAAGAACCACTGACAACATACCTGTACCATATTTTTTGGACTATAAAGGCTCTCCCATAGCTCTGCGTACTGCCGTATGCCGGTCCGTGCGCGCGTACTGTGCGCCGCGCGTTCGCTCCCACAGCTCTGCGTTTGTTCGCACGTTCATTCTCGCTGCAGCCACAGCGCAGAGCATTCGCCGATTGGTCATTTGCTGACACGCCTACTGAATTGATTGACAGTTCGCTGGGAGAGAAAAAAAAAGGAGCCGGCAGCTTCAGCGCAGCGGTTTTCTGTGTTTATATCTTATTAAAAAGTTCTAAAAAACAAAAAAAAAAACACAGGGAGCGTTGGTCTTGCAGCCCACAGCCCTCCAGGAAATCTGCAGAAACCTCGCGCAGCCAGGTAGGACCCGAGTTTAAATTCACTCGTGACAAATTTCATTTCCTCATTTTCAGAGTGAGCAAAGGAAGCGATCACTTGATACATTGATTGTATTGTACTTGATAAATCAAATCATGACTGAGAATCTTCACCAGCATATTGTACTTGATATTTAATACATTTGGGTCAAATACAAAACAGTCCTGCGCCGGGCAGACAACGCGCCTCGCGTACGCGGTCGTAAAATTTGAGCTTCGCGCGTACATGGTACGCTTGTGCCTCTGCGTACGGACGGCGCACGGATGGCGTAGTGCGGCGTACGGCCGAACGCAGAGCTCTGAAAGGGCCTTAAGGCGCACCGGATTATAAGGCACATTAAGTGAAACAAAATAGTCAGATTAGTCAAACTGTATTCAACTAATTCACAATAACTCAGCATTCTTTAATGGTACCACATAAAATTGGTTTGAGGTCAGTAAGCACTACCGGAATTAATACATAAGTAGCACCGCATTATAAGGCTCACTGTCAATTTTGACAAAATTAAAGGATTTTAAGTGCACCTTATAGTCAGAAAAATATGCTATATCCCCGTTCTCTTCCAGATAAGTTACTGCAATGGACAAAGAAAAGTATTTCCTGATTTCTTCTGTATTATCCTTACTATTTGTAAAGTGTTTAGGCTTTTTTAAGTTGCAACACCATTAAACTAGGTCCACGTTTTAGGAATTAAATTAAGATAAAACAGATTTTTAATCTATTTAAAAATCGATCATCCAAGGGTGTAATTTTAATTTATTCCTAATAACCACATCTGCAAAGCCATGGAAATAAGAAAGGAAAGTGGTTCATTTTGAGGGTGTTATTAAAGTGGCAGTATCGCATCCTAATATGAACTGTGTAGCATTAATGCTACCAACAATGTTGGCCTTTTGTTTTTTCCTTTTAAAATCCAATAAAACAGGTCACAAATAATTTATGCTAAAATATTTATGAGAGAGATGCACTTCAACCAACATAAACTCCTTTTTACACATGACAGCAGGAATCTTTTTGAATAAACACCTAAATATTTTTACTGTGATGAAGACATAAAAACCTGTGTTTAGTTATTTTGAAATACCCGGGACGTGCTGTTCTACATATGCTACCACAACACCAGAGGAAATATCCTTTTGCCTTTGCGCAAAGCATGGTAAACATGGCATATCACTGTATCAGCCATAGAAAATGTCTATCTGTATAAAAATGACAGATTTTTAAGATTTATTTTATTTGTTTTTATTTCAGATTGCTTTTTGCTGTAGGTATGATGCAAATCACTAATACGTTCTTCCAGACAAACAAAAAGATCAGTTTTGCTTAAGAAGAATAAAATCTGAAACAATATACGTTTGAACATTTATGAAAAATACAAGTTAAGTTCAATAGTCTCCCTGGTAAGGTCTATTCAGGAGTACTGGAGAATCAAGTCCAATTGTTGGTAACACCTTAGATTAAGGAGGAAAAATGCTGGTTCCAATCTGGCCATGGAACACTGGACTCGCTCTTTACCCTCACTAGGGTCCTCAAGGGGTCATGGGAGTTTTTCCATCCAGTCCACATGTGTTTTGTGGACTTAGATAAAGCATTTGACCGTGTTCCTGGGGTACACTGTTGGGGTGCTTCATGAGTATGGGATTGGAGGCCCGTTGTTACGGGGTGCAATCCCTAAACAAGTGGTGCAAGAGTTTGGTTCGCATTGCCGATAGGTCTGATCCCTTCATTGTGGGAGTTGGACTCACTCAGGGCTGCCCGTTATTACTGATTCTGTTCATAACTTTTATGGACAGAATTTCTCGATGCAGCTAGTGGGCGGAGGATTTCTGGTTCAGTGGCCTCAGGATTCCATCTCTGCTCTTTGCAGATGATGTGGTCCTGTTGGCGTCATCATGCCGTGATCTTCAGTTCTCAGTGGAGTGGTTAGCAGCTGAGTGTGAAGCAGCTGGAATGAGAATCAGCACCTCCAAATCTAAGGCCATGGTCCTCAACCGGAAAAGTGTGGATTGCTCTCTTCAGGTTGAGGGTGAGGTTCTGCCTCAAGTGGAGGAGTTCACACGGGGTTTTGCTCACGAGTGAGGGAGGAATGGAGCGTGAGATTAACAGACAGATTGGTGCAGCATCTTCAGTCATGCTCTGTACCGGTCCGTTGTGGTGAAAAGGGATCTGAGCTGTAAGGCAAAGCTCTCGGTTTACCAGTCAGTCTACGTTCCTACCCTTACCTATGGTCAGGTAGTGACCGAAAGACTGAACTAGTGGATAAAGCAGTTGAAATGAGTTTCATCTGCAGGGTAGCTGGACTCTCCCTTAGAGATAGGGTGAGAAATTCAGTTATCCGGGAGAGACTCGGAGTAGAACCCTGCTCCTCCACATCGAGAGGAGACAGTTGAGATGGCTCGGACATCTGGTAAGGATACCTCCTGGGGAGGTTCTTCGGGCATGTCAGACGGGGGGAGACCCTGGGGAAGACCCAGGACACAGTGGAGAGACTCTCGGCTGGTCTGGGAAGGCCTTGGAGTCCTCACAGAAGAGCTGGAAGAGGTGGCTGTGGAAAGAGATGTCTGGGCCTCCCTGCTAGCTGCTGCCCCCGTGACCTGAATTCAGAATAAGCACAAGGTGATGGATAGATGGATGAAAGTTAATTTCATGATACAGAGACATGATGCCATTACTCTGACATGTTAATATTTTGGTTGTATGTCTGCTTAGTCAAATTCCTGGTCCTGAGTCCTTTTTGAACAGATGATGATGTTTCTTTTTCTCAGCAGGTTCTTCTTGTGTTTTTTTCTTTTCCTTTTTGAGACATGCACCTCCTTCACTGATTTTGATTATGTCTGTTAGAAAATATGCCAAACGTCTGAATTATAAGAAAAACTTGAATATCAAACACCTCATTCAGTACTATATGTCTATATACATATTATATATATA